>JAJOOR010018250.1:0-25750 GCA_036250505.1 Solanum acaule | reverse complement strand
CCATTGCTTCCATGCCATCATCACTATTATCACCAAATATTTCATCTATTTCGTCTTCTATTTGGCTATTTAATTGTGGTAGTCCGGTATTTCTTCTTTCGGCATTGACCCAATCTCGAAATAACACCGATAGTTCCAAACTATCCTTTGCTAATGAATATCGATGATCTCCAATCATAAATCTCGCCGCACTAAAGGCTTGCTCTGAAGCGACCGATGATGCTTGATTCGCTAGCACATCTCGAACAACCCTAGCAAGGGTCGGAAATTGAATTTCACGATTCTTCCACCATACAAATATTTGAGCTTGAAGTTGTCCTTCTTCATGCCTAATCTTTTCCCGTGCCTGATTGAAATATCAATCAAAATCATTATTAGTAGAGGATTCAAGTTCAAGATAATCATCCGTATCATCACTTCTAGGCCTACAAGATGGAGGTTCAACTATTGGAATATTTTTTTCCATAGCTTTATATGTATTATACAACTCTCTAGCTTTTGTATATATGCTACTTTTACAATCTTCAACACTAGGAGTTTCATCATATTTAATTTCTAAATTTGCATTAATCTTTTCAACCATTCTTTCAACACCTTTTAATTTGTAATTTGGGTTGAAAGTAGTAGCAGTTAAATAGATTTAAGGAATGGAGAAAAAATATTTTTTGAATTTTTCAATCATAAAAGCAAGTGAATCTTTAAATCGATCTTTTCCTCTATATTTTACAAATTCAGATGAAATAGCACAAATATTTACTAAAACAGTAGAAATAGTTGGATAATATTGACCAGAAGCAGCATTTGTTGCTTTATAAAAAACACTTAAAATTTCAATAAGTTCTTTTGTATTTTCCCAATCTTCATAGCCAATTCTTAAATTCGGGTCCGCATTATGAACATTAAAAACTAATTGTACCGGCTCTTGATAAATATAAGCAACTTCAAGCATTTCAAATAAAGAATTCCATCTAGTGCATACTTCTTTTGGAACTTTTCTATATGCAAGTCCACATTCTTTACAACGATTTTTAAATTCTGTAATTCTACTTTTATTTTAGCTTTAAAAATCCAATTACAAGCAAGTCTAATTTTTTCACAAGAAATTCCAAATTGAGAAATACCATCTTTTACTATCAAATTATACACATGTGAGGCACACTTAATATGAAAAGAATCATTATCAATTGGACAAAGTCTACATTTTAAATAATCAATTGCTTTTAAATTATTAGAAGAATTATCTAAAGTGACACCCATTATTTTATCACATATTCCATAAAATTGTAAAATAGAGCTTATTTTTGTTGCTATATAAGAACTGGTTTAGTTTCTTCAACATATTTATACCCTAATATTCGTTTTTGCATGTTCCATTCATGGTCAATCCAATGGACAGTAATTGTAAAATAATCATTACCATTACGACTACGTCCCATATCAGAAGTAATAGATAATCTACCATCATAATAAACAAATAAACAACGAAGAAAATGACAATATTCTTTTTTATATTTAAAAAGATCACTTTTAATTGTACTTCTTGGAATACCTTCATAATTTGAGTTATACAATTCCCGAATATAATGAACAAAACCAGGATGAGAAGGAAATGAAAAAGGCAAACCACAAACAACAAACATTTTAGCTAAGTCTCTACGATCTTTTTATTTACTATATGTGTGGTGTGTGCTTCGGCTAGCCGGGTTAGTCATATTTAATACACTTTGAACTATATTAGAACCTCCAACTCCCATAGAATTTTCAGGTATGGGTATTCCATTTCTATTAGCCCTTTTTATATTATTTAGGCGAGCAAATTCTTTATTACACTTTCTCATGATCAATTTACATTTCGTGCAAGTAACAGTAGTTTTTTCCTCATTTTGTACAAAAAATTTTCATACTAAAGATCGTTTAACATGTACAACAATCTTTGAAAAAGTAGGTAAAGAGGGGACTTCATCTTGTTCTGGTAATTCGGTAACCGGACTAGTAGGGGTAGGGGTCTCATTATCTTCCTCATTTATTTCTACCTCCTCATCTAATTCTTCCTCAAAATTAGTAAAACATCTATTTAAAGTCTCATGATCTACTTAATTTTTGAAATTAAATTCAATAGGTCGTGAGTCTCGTGTAAAAGAAGTTTCATCAACATGAGTATAATCATTAGTATTAATTCTAAATCTAGGAGGTGGCAAATTTTTAGAATTAGAACTACTTCTTCCTCCCCTATTATTTTTTCTTTCTGACATTTGTCTTTTACCACTATTTCTTTCCAAATTCATGTTCAAGTTTAAAATAATTAATATTATGAAAAACAAGCAAGATAATATAACAAAAAAATAAAATAACTTAATTAATAAACAACTAAAAATTAAAGTTGGAACGAATGTACCGAACGTCTACGTAAAAGTAGATGTATAACCAAAGCCGGAATTGCGAGATGCCAATTGAAGCTTCCGATTTACTTCAAATAAATCTCCAAAATCCGAACTCCAAGTCAATATCACAAAATAATAATTATGAATTTATGAGAGATTTTGTAAGATGTTAATGAAATAATTTGTGAATTTGTGATTTAAATAAAAGAATATGGGTATATTTATAGTGTTAAGGGGTTAGAGAGGGGTGGGGGGCTGTTTTGAGCCGTTTTGGGCCCCAGCCCAACGGCTAGTAAATTAACGTTCAACTTAGAAAAAAAAAATTAAAATGGAAGTGACCGTTGAACCGGATCAACCGGATAAAAAACCGGGTTCCGTTTCGATACCGGTTCCGATACCCTATAAGACCGGTTCCTTACCGGTTCAATCGGTACCGGACTTACCGGTATGAGAACCGGACCGGAATTAGACCGGACCGGCCAAAACCCTGTCCATTTGCCAGCCTTAACTATGACACATCAAGAATCAATAAGCACTTCAATACTTGCACATTAGTGATTGTGACATACCACATAATGTTGACAATCTCAAATATTGGAAAAGGACGAGACTAAAAGGGAAGAAAGAATATCTGAGAAACAACACAAGGACTTCAGGTTACCTAGCTAGCACTACCTACTAAAGTCTAGTCAATTTAAGTATCTATCAAGTCATGTTGGTAAGCTTAAGTTTGGTCCAGAGTTGTTAAGTTTGTATATCAATAAAAAAATGTATATAACATCTAATGTTAGAGAACCCAAATTATTGAATATTGGGATGATACAGATTCATATGAGGGGAAATGGATTGCGAGAATGCATATAGTTGACCCCAAGTAACTTGGATTAAGGTGGTGTTTTGGTTGTTGTATGTTGTCAAGTAGGAGAATTTACATCTTTAAATCGGATAATGTTTGGTGCTTCAATGATTTATGATCTCTCGTTGTACATTCACATCAATTTGAAACAACAGATAAATACACATCATTTAAATGACCAGGCTAACTTAATTTAGATGTTATACAACAACAATAAACCTCGATTCAAAAGAAATGCTATTGAAGCAGAATTGCATGAATAATATAACCCAAATAAAAACACATCATTTAAATGATCAGGCTAATTTAACCACAAAAATGATTATTTAAATGCTATACAGCAACAATAGACCCTCAACTCAAAAGAATGTTATCGAAGCAAAATTGCATCAATAATATGACAACAAACAATGACTACTAAACTAACCCCGTCACCTCTCCCACATAAAATGTTAAAAAATTTCGCTAGAAGGAGGGCTTGAACCTCCGACCTTGTGGTTAACAGCCACACGCTCTAACCAACTGAGCTATTCCAGCTTTGCTAATGAATGGAACTATTATTTAAAATCAATCTAAAAAATTAGGAGAAAATGTAGTGGACCTTTGTCAGTACCAACTTATTATTGCTCCTTAAGATCAATTATCTACACCTCAAATCCAAACAATGTTGGGATCAAGAAATCAAGAAAAAAGTTTTAAAAATATTACTCTCTCCCTCCGTCCACTTTTAATTGTCATGTTGCGCTTTTCAAATTGAATTATGCGCCAAAACATTCTATCTAAAAGCATGAAATCCCTTCACAATACACTAAGATATATACCATGACCAATTATAGTCAGTTCGCCAATCTTTTAAAATTAGTTTATTTTGAAGCGATCGTCAATATTCTATCAAAACCTCTATTGTTTTGTCCACCCGATTGTTCAGGGAAAGTAACATATTTAGAAGGTCGGTCAAAGTAATTATATTGCTTGTTGAATGTATAAAAGGATATACTCTTGAGTTGTATCAAAATGTGTATTTTATATAAATTATATAAAAATATATATATTTTTCTATTATTATTATTTTAATAAACGATTATACATTATAGTTTTTCCAATATTTTCCTCCAATATTAATGGCTAAGACCTTAGAGTCAAAAGATACTGCAAAGATGAAAAGATAATTCACATGTGAAAACGTACAAAGGGTAATCAGAGGAACATTTTGGTTCCAACTCCATCATAGGCTCCGGCGACGGTACAAAGAATAAAGATTGCAATATTTTTTTTTAGAAACGAAGATTTTTTTGAACTTGTGGTCGTAAATATATGTCATATCTAATATTTGGTATATGAATTAATATAGTTACAATTTTTTTGAAATTTAATTTATGATTTTAGATGTATCATAACATGCATGTTGTGACTATTAAAAAATGTTACTAATAAAAAAAATATGAGAAAACTTTCATTAGACTAAGGATAGAATTCTCCGAGAGAATTTAGAACATGTCATTTTTTTCTTAATATACTAATTATTTAATAATAAAAAACAGTGTCATATACAATTGAATGAATGTTGTTATTCTCTTATGAGTCTTCCAGCACCAGCAATTTGAAGAACTAAACGGAATCATGATGAATAGTGAAGTTAAGTAAATGGTAATTATTTATATATATAATACAAAGTAATAGTACTCACTAAGAAGTATAATAATTTTCACATGCAATTGTGTAGTTGAATTTAAACGTTGAACCTTGACGTCTTTCTTTTTAGTATAGACTTCTGACATAAAAATGGTGTTATTATCACGAATTATTATCATATTTTTTAGTTTACTTATTGAAAAAAATTAGAAAAAGGAAAATTAAAGAAACTCAAGAAATATAAATGAAAGAAAAACACTTTATTGGGAAACTTTTGTTCAAATTGTTTCGACGTTGAGAGCATTCACAGAGTAAAGGCCAATAGAGACACTTTAAAAAAATATTCACAAATTATATTGTTGATATGATTGAAATATAGGTATAAGAATATTGATTCTGATTTTCAGAAAATAAATAGAAGTAACAACTTTCATATATACGTGAGCCACAAACTAGTCATTTTATTGATTTTGTAACGATTTTTATTCTCTTTTATCATATCCATGAAATAGTCGGATAATGTTGTTTATTCAATAAGGGGTCGTTTGGTACAAAAATTAATAACGCAGGGATTAGCAATGCAGGGATTAGTAGTGCAGGAATTAGTAATGCAGGGTTTATTTTTATCAAATGTTTGGTTCATTATTTCTCACCTCATCTTGTGTTTGGATTAAAACTCTATAAAAAGCTTATTTTCAAATATACCCTTGAATTATTAGGTAATTGGGTCAAGGTAGATAATTGATTGATCACTCACAAAATGTCATTTTTCAATTTAAAAAAGATAAACCATCTACTATTAAAATCGAAAAGACGGTCAACAATGGTAAAATTGAATAAACTATCTATATTTACACATAAAAATTGTAAGTTGTAGTTTTAATATGTATGTATGTTTTAAATTCTTCAAAATACGAATAATCAGAAAACCACACAAATATGTATGTATATATATATATATATATATACCTCCAAATAGAAGGTATTAGTAATACATCATATAATACCATGTAGGAGGTATAAGGCTGAACCCATCGATGACCCCCTAAATTTGGCACCAACTTTTACTTAGACACTTCAACTGAGCTTTGTTCATTTAGACACCTTATGACATGTCCCACTGTGTCATTTTGACACTTCTGAATTTTTGACCAAAGTAAGCCATTATTAAAATCAATTCACCAAAATAATACGTTTTTTTTGAAAATTTACAAAACTAGTATAAACGTAGTTCTCAGTAGGTTATATTTTATTCAAAAAAATTCAATAACAAAAAAGACAAAAATCTGACAGAGTAAACAAATATAAAACGTTATTGTCAGTAACGTTTTATAATTCGTTACTTTGAAGCACGTTTTAGAGTTAAAACGTGACTCACAGTAACGCTTCTCTGGACTGGTGAAAATTGAAATTCAATCATGTACATGTCTCATTCATTATTCAAATTTCCACTATTAAAATGGATAGATATATTTTGTACATACCTTCATTTGAAGTATATATGATTTTCTCTTTTCTTTCTCTTTTCATACATAGGCAATACTTTTTTAAACTAAAGGAAAAAAAAGTGAGGAAAACTTTGCACAAATTGGAGTTGGTCTTATATCATTTCAATTTCAAAATTTGTAAATAAATCATACGAGAGATCTTCTTTTAGCCTAAGATGGCATCCCTTCCCAATATTATACCAATCGGTTTCTTATGATTATTAAATATTAGATTATCAATAAAGAAGCTATTGAATTAAAAATTGATGCAATAAGTAAGCAAAACAACTATTAAAAAAAACATAATGACTACATCATAATAGAAGAGACAAAGGAATTAATTGATATTGTAGTAAAGCCCTCCCCACATCTTCTTTTCCTTGCAAAAGTATTATCTATGTATGAAAAGAGAAGAAAAGAGAAAATTATATATAAGTGAATATATGTGTAAAATATATATATTCATTTTAATAGTGAAAAGTTTAATAAAGTTGAATGAGGCAGGTACAAGATTGAATTTTAATTTTCAGTCATTCTAGAAAAACGTTACTGTGAGTCACGTTTTAGCTGTAAAACGTGCCTCAAAGTAACGAATTATAAAACGTTACTGACAATAACGTTTTATATTTGTTTACTCTGTCAGATTTTTTTGTCTTTTTGTTATTGAATTTTTTTGAATAAAATATAATGTAAAACGTTACTGAGAACAACGTTTATACTAATTTTGTAAAATTTCAAAAAAAACATATTATTTTGATGAATTGATTTTAATAATGACTTACTTTGGTCAAACCCTCGACACTTCTTTAACAATCAGCAAAAGTTAAAAAATGTGTGTCAATTTGGTTAAAAAAGTGAAAATTTAATTATAAGAAGAAGAAAGAAAAACCAATTAAACTTATATTTTTAAAATATTTCAATAAGAAAAGACTTCATTTTCTAGGAAGTCATTTCAATGACTCATATTAAAAAAAAAATCGCCAGAAAAATTGAGGAGATTTAGATCCAATTTTGTTTTCAATGACCTCTCATATTTTCTTTTATAACTAATAATTCTAATTCTAAATAAAATATGTTTTGGCGGAAGAGAGGGAGAGAAATATAGTAATAAAAATGGTGGATCTCCATCTTTTCCGGTGAGGTAGTGATGTTATTTTTTAGATCTGTTTTTTTTTTTTAATAGCTTTTGTAAGTTATTTCAATCAGTTTATGATTCTTTTTTAATCTTTTTCGATGAATATATGATTCTTTTTGTTTTACTCAAAATCAGTACATAATAATGGTGAAAGGTGAAGGAGAAGGAGGGAAGAAGATGAAGAGAAAAAAATATTATTTTTCACAAAAAAAATGCTTTCTACGTGCTTAAAATCAGTGCAACACACGCACTTTGTCAATTCAGTAAAAAGTGTCAAAATGACACAGCGGGACATGACATGAAGTGTCTAAAATGAACAAAGCTTAGTTAAGGTGTCTAAGTGAAAATTGATGTCAACTTTAGGGGGTCACCGATGGGTTCACTAATCCATGGATTAGTTATACATATGCCCAAATTTCTACCAAACATAGTAATAAATAATATCTTACCTAATACATGGATTATTTCTTCTAATACGGTCTACCAAACGACCCTAAGTGTCTACCAGTTAAATGAATAGAGTATTGACTAGTCATTTAAGGAGTTAAATACTATTTTTTTGTATTCGAATAGTAAAAATTGTTAGGGTTGCAACTTGGTTAGTGCGGAATTTAGCCATGACAAATTAAAGATTACAATAATGATAGTTAAGAATTTTTTTTTTAAAAAAAGACAAATTTAACGTTGTTCTTCAATATAATGTATGTCCACATGCTAGCGGATGAGAGCAAATTACTACAACAATTAGTGTACAAAAAAAGAGTTTGAAATTAAACTCTAATCCCATTTTAAGAGAATACCTAGCAATTTATCACTCCAAAGAAAAGGTTCATGCAAAGTATTTTTCAGTGCTAACTCAATGAAATATGGAACACTTTATATTACAAAATATACTCAAAATGAGTTTCTTACAATTTTTGGGGGAAGAAGACCAATATTTATAGGGAAAAGTTTTTATTCCCAAGTAAAATAAAAGTATTAAGAAAAATACTTTTATTTTTTTGGCTTCAAGTTAGTATGATGCCTAATTTATGTCGCGGATAGAGCTCCTTTTTCATTATCTTCATTTCCTACAATTTTTATTTGACAGATAGACACGTGACATTAGTTAGAATTTAAAGTTAAAGATTCAGTTAATATAATCATAGTTTCAATAATAAATATGTCCTTATCATTCTTAGAACTTTCCTATCATTCCTCTTTTTTGGTTGAACACGCTTTTTCTTTCTATGTGTGCTTGTTAAATTTTGTAGGGAAAAGAGTCTAAAATATATTCGAACTTTGATCAAAATTGTTGTAACGATACCAAACTTTGGAAATGACCTTTTACCCCCTGCAGTATTTAATAGTGTATTTTAAAGGTATATAGGTGCCCACATGGACATGTTACTATTTGTAATTATGCAATATATATGATGTCCACGTGGACACATATATACCTTTAAAATACACTATTAAATAGTGCGGGGGTAAAAGGTCCTTTCCAAAGTTTGGTATCGTTACAGCAATTTCGGTCAAAGTTCGGATATGTTTCAGACATTTTTCCCAATTTTGTATTTTTGATTCCATTTTCTGAAGCTGAACAAAATTCAAACAGATTTAATTTTAAAAAAAATAAAATCGAAGAACTTTACAAAAAACTATTTCTAAAAAATCTTTCGGACACCTTATATTTCTAACGTAGTGAATTAATTACTTAAAAGGAAAAAGAGTACTTAAAGGTAACTACTTTTAGGGGTAGGAAAAGAAAAAGGATAGCGAATCTAGATTCAAGATGATACAATACAAAGGCCAATTAGCTCAAGTAAGTTGGTTATATACTTATATTGAGATCTCCATGATATATGTTTTAACATTAACGAGTTTTGAAGCATTATGATAATTCCAATAATATGTCTAAGAATTAAATTCTTAATGTCTTAGAGACCACGTACATGTATCTAATGATCATATTGTCAACATTTTTCAAGTGCCAAAGAAAAAATTATAGAGCTTATAAAACATGACCGTTTAAAAGAAATTATAGTTCAAGTAAGTTGGTAGATGTTTCAACATTAACGAGTTCAGAAGCATTAAGACAATACCATTAGCATGTCTAAGAAATTCTTAATTTGTCTTTGAGACAACGTACACGTATCTAATGATATTGTCAACACTTTTCAAGTGTCAAAGAAAAAATAATGGAGTGACCTTCATGACATAGGCTTCAACATTAACGAGTTCGGAATTGCATTAAGACAACACCATTAATATGTCTAAGAAATTCTTAATTTGTTTTAGAGACAACATATAAGTATCTAAAGATACTATCAACACTTTTCAAGTGCCAAAGAAAGTATTATAGAGCTTATGTAATACGACTGTTTAAAGGAATTATAGGATCACGTTATAAGTTGGTTACATTGAGTGATCTTCATGGCAGATGTTTCAATATTAACGAATTTAGAAGCATTAAGGCAATACCATTAATATGTCTAAGAAATTCTTAATTTGTCTTAAAAAAAACAAATACATGTCAAATGACATGATCAACACTTTCCAAATGGCAAAAAAGAAATTATAGAGCTTATGTAACACAGACGTGACGTTTAAAGGAATTTATAAGTTAAAAGTAATATATCTAATCTAAATTATTACTACGTGGGACATATAAAACGGCTAATTGGAGACACTAATTGATGTTAATAGTGGTACTAAATGAAAATTTGATCAAAAAATTGTTTACTCTGTGGTTCCACTTCCTTTTCACATAGTTCAAATACTACTAGACTCTAATTTCGAAGAACATGCAATATAAGTTAATTACGACTTTAATGAAAATAAGTTATAATTATGTGAACATATATGAAATTTACACTCACAAAATAATATTTACGTTATGTGTTGAAACTTCTTTGAATTATGGATTAATTCCATGAAACAAAATTTCCTACAACAAAAAATTATATAAGATTTATGAATACACAATAACATGTACTCTCACATTCCATTATATATGAGTTAGTTTGACTTGTCATAGAGTTTTAAAAAGAAAGAAAGATTTTTGAAATTTTGCTCTAAAATAAGTGATAGATATTTGTGTGATTATAAATCATTTTATTAAAGATAAAATATACATTTTAAAGATAAATTATTATTTAATATAAAAACTCATCATTCTTTTTAAGACTTAATCATATAAAGTGGGACATAGAGAGTATTATTTACCTGCATATCACCACCTACCTATCCTAATAGATTAACACAATCTTAATGATTTAAGTTATATTAAGTGCAAAAATACGTTTTCTTTTCCTAGCATAGTCAAGTGTATTTACTTCTTGTGTTGATTTTTTTGTAGAAAATAAAAAATATATTTAAATTTTATGATTTTAAATTGAAGATATCAAAATACTATTTAATTTTATAATCTTAAATATGTCATAAATAAAATTAAAATTAATGAATTTAAGAAAACAAAAAAGCATTCTTCTTTAAACAAAATTAAAACAGAAAATGATCAAACAAATTAAAACGGAGTAACCAAGGAAATATTGAAATTAAAGAATTCTAAAAAAAAAACCAAAACTAAAACAGAAAATGGTCAAACAAATTAAAACGAAGTAACCAAGAAATATTGAAATTAATGAATTGTAAAAAAAAACAAATTATCATTCTTTTCTAAATGAAATCAAACTAAAAATAGTCAAACAAATTAAAACGAAGGAAATATTGTTGACCCATAACATATTCTTTTCTTCTAGTGTTAAGTTTCCTTTATTCCACGCTCCTAAGAAACGCGTGTAGTCACTCACCCTACAACTTTTATTTTCCCCCCAATTTCTGAAATTTGACCTCTCTTTAACTCCATTTGTCTGTTGCTTAGCACCTTCAGAAACTTCATGTACAAGTATGACTCTGTGTGTGTATATATACATACACTCCTCTAAAGCTCACTTTTGAGCTGCTGTATACTCAGCTTCTTCTCGGAATTCTCCGTTTGTCTGTTCGGTTTGACGGTCTGATCAGTAAGTTTCTCAATTTTTTCTGCATTGTTACGCCCGTTTGGTGCTTGCATTCTTAGATATAATTATAATGTGGTGATGAAACGGAAGGTCATAAAAGAGAGAAAACAGGGAATGTTTTCAGTTGTAGCATGATACGATCATCTTTTAGGTTATGAATGCGCACGTATAATAGTTATCATTAGTTGGATTTTAAATATTATTATTTTTCTTTATCTGGAAGTTTTAACTTGAATTTGAGTGGTGCAATTGCTTGGTTAAAATAGTTTTGATGATAAATTTTAATGAAGTTGGTTGCTATGCATTAGTCTAGTTGTGTTCTTACTCCTTGCATTGACCTATATATATATTTTTCAGTAGATGGGCTGTTTTCATTCTACAGCAGCAAAGAAGCTCCCTGGACATGAAAATCCTGTCGTCCTTGCCTCTGAAACAACCTGTAAGTTATTAATTAACCTTTCTTCAATTGTTATTTTAGTGTGCACATTTTTATTCAGTTTGCCTATGAATTTTAGAAGTTTATGATGAACAATTTGACAAAAGTTGATGCCAGAGCCGGCTCTTGCTTAATAAATTTAAGGCATATGTTCAAATTTTCACCAAAATAAATAAATTATGTGTTTAACTTTTTTAATAAAAAAATTAATTATTTATGCTTAAAAAGTATAATTTTTAAAAAAAATTATATTATTTTATTATTTTTAAACGTGAAATTAAGAAAACATTAATTGTTTTGTCGGTTTACATTCTCTTTGCTAACACTCATATTATTTATCTTTTTAAAAATTTTTTGCACTTTCTTTTTTAAAATCTTTGGTAAGTTAGAGTTATACACTATCAAAAATATAAATCAATAGTCGAAAAGTATCGAAGAAGGTGACTTACAATTTTTTTTTTGTTTCTTCTTAAATTTTCAAGTATTACATAAACATATTAAAGTATTGTTATACCAACTTATCAATTTATTGTATCAGATTCTATAGTTTTAACTATTATCTTTATGTAATGTTTGTGCAACTTACTTTTATAAAATTATGTTAACAATTTATATAATGATTGTCTAGTAAAAAAATGTTTCTCAACGTTGTGATAAAATCTTACCTAAGAATAAAGTAATTAGAAAATGATATTCGAAGAAATCATTTTAACAAAAGATGTTAAGTAATAATTTGCATTTTGAAAGTTGAAGAAAATAAATAACTACATATGAAGTTATATAAATTTTAGGCATATAATTAAAATTTTGCTTTATGCCTCAAATTACGTTGAGTCGCCCTGGTTAATGCAAGTCAAAATCAATGACCTTTGATTTTGAATTCTTTGTCAGCTTTAAGGTTAGTGGTGGCAAATGAACGGGTTGAATAAAAGTGGGTTGGATTGCAACCCGCCACCTAAAATAATACTTCCAACTGCATAGATATTTTAAACATAAATTGTTACTGTTGAATAATAAAGACGAGTATTAATGTTAACTTAAGATATGTAAATACTTATTACCATAATAAAATCCCTGCTTATACGTTTTTCTATCTGTAATTTCTCTTTTGCAGTTAGTGTAAGTGAAGTTGAAGCATTATTTGAGCTGTTCAAGATTATTAGCAGTTCAGTGATTGATGATGGGCTAATAAGCAAGGTAGTCTTCTATTAACCACCCAAACAAAGTCAATTTGGGGTTGTGACTTTGTGCTGCATCATCCCAAATGTATTATAGGATAATATTGTTTTCCTTATGACAACTACTTGTTTTTGTTTTTCTTATGCTTGTGAAAATTATGTTGGAGTTGCAGGAAGAGTTTCAGTTGGCTTTATTTAAGAACAAAAAGAAAGAAAATCTTTTTGCAAATCGGGTACGTATAACTTTGATATGGAGCATGGTGTTTTTTTTTTCCTTTGATAATAATATGCTGGTTTGTAACTGACAGCTTGCTTGCGTATGCTTCAATAATTGCTTTAAGTAAAATTAGCATAAAGGTTATAGCTTAATATGTTGTGTGAAGCTGATTAGATTAAATGTGAAAAGCTCAGAACTATTCTTTTGATGGGATATGATAGATTAATTTGCCTTTTTGAACTTTTTGTATGCAGATTTTTGATCTCTTTGATGTAAAGCAAAGAGGAGTAATTGATTTTGGTGATTTTGTTAGGGCACTTAACGTTTTCCACCCAAATGCCCCACAAGAAGAGAAGATCGATTGTAAGTGAAACAAATGATAAATATAACTGTCTAGTTCTTCTTTTTCTGTTCCAATTTAATGCTTAACTGGCACACAGAGAGGCACATTGAAAATCCATCTTTCTGTTGTTGCAGTTTCATTTAGGCTTTATGATATGGATGGCACGGGGTTCATCGAGCGACAAGAGGTATGCTCTAGTTTTTTGTCATCATGGTATGTTGAAAATGATCTACAAGAATCTTGTTATATTTGGCTGTTGAAGAATCGGAGTCTGTCACATCCTCAATAAATAGATAAATAAAGAAAGAACACAAAGTGTGGAGTTTAGGTAACCTGGCGTCTTGGTTGTTAGCTTTATTTGACTAAATGTTGTTTTATCTTTGAACAAATTAAGACCCTTTCCTTTACCAATTTTGTGGAGAGCGATAAGTTTTGCCCAATTTAGCAGCTATTCTTATTCTTAGTTGAGGTGTCTAGATGCACATATTCAAAGTTAAAGTGTTTACTTGTCAGTTGAGGTAAGTTTGACTGTTTGAGTGTCTGTTTATGTATTACGTCTTACCCTTTTAAGTTCAAAGCATTAACTGATTCACATCATGCTTTTATTGGTTTTTGGTATCTATCCAATATGTTTGCAGTCTTCTTAATTATTTGTGATTTTGGCAGGTTAAGCAAATGTTGATTGCACTTTTAGGTGAGTCTGAGATGACGTTGGATGATGAGACCGTTGAGATAATACTTGATAAGGTAGTTTACTGATAATGACCAATTTAAGTTTCCATTCTCACAATACACAAACATCGGTATCTCTGCTTCTGCGTATGATAAAATGTTAATGGAACCAATGCATTCTGTTTGCAATTTATTGTCACTGTAATGTATAGTTGGCTTCTTGGTCAACCAAGAATAGAATACTGCAAAGCATTTACAAAAGCTTTTACTCTTTGCACTCCTAATAATCGCGTCTTGTGGAATTTTAATAACTAGTCAATGTATTTCAATGTGTAGACATTTTTGGAGGCAGACTCAAATCAGGATGGAAAGATTGACAAAGCTGAATGGCACGACTTTGTGGGCCGAAATCCTTCATTATTAAAGATAATGACTCTTCCATATCTAAGGTATCAAGTTTTGATGCAGATATGTTGCGAACATAAATATATTAGACATAGGATGCCTTTGTCTGATGAGTTTTTTCTTTTTTTTCTTGATGCAGGGATATAACTACTACTTTCCCAAGCTTCGTATTTCATTCTGAAGTTGATGAAGCTGCTACCCAACTATGAAGTATAGTTGAAGTCGATTCTCTTTCTCCTTACTCTGGTCATTTATTGATGCACCTAAGTTTGGTTGGGGAATTGGAGCTCTTTTTTTAGAATATAGAAAAACTAAAGGCGATTAAAATGGGAACAATAGTGATTGAATCAAGAGGTTAAGTGAGCCTCCCGTTATACAGTTCTTTTGTTAGCAATATCCTGCCATTTAATGGTGAGCAGGATAGTGAGGTTACATTTCAAACAGTTTTTGTTTACTGTTTTTTCTGTTCTGAGCTGGAAAATCTTGCGTAGCATCCTTGCAAGCATAACTGTGTAATGAAAAAAGAAAAAGTAGTTTCAAATTACATGTTGCTTATTGCTTCAGCTATAGTTTTATTTTGTTGCGGTTACCGTTCCTTTTCTTTGTATGCTTTAGAATGTTTACCCTATATTATTTGTGATGTCTTTCTCTCCTTTTAAAACTACTTTGATATGTGTTACTCTTTTGGAAACGGTCCCGGGTATGTTGTTGTTAGTTGTTTTGAAGAATTCAAGTGATAGTCACTAGCTGTGTTAAGATTTTGTTGCATGTTTTCATCGTTGATATGTGTTACTCTTTTGCCTCTATTCTTATAAAGTCGACTGCCTTCACCAAATCGGACATCAACCACTCCCTCGCGGGTTATGGGTTTGATCTTGTTTCACTTATCAAGACCGGCTCGAGCTCTCCTGCCCTGGTGTTGTATCTTGTGCGGACATCCTCGCCTCAGCCACAAGAAATCTCATCGTTATGATCGGTGGACCTAACTATAAACTTCCTCTAGGTCGAAAAGACAGCCTTGTTTCCCAAGCTACAAGTGTAGAAGGGAAACTAGCACGTGCAAATGAGACAATGGATCAAATGATACAAAAATTCCAAAGTCTAGACTTCAACGTCCAAGAAATGGTTGCATTAGTTGGAGGTGGACATATTATTGGATTTGTTCATTGCAAGGAGTTTGCTAACCGGATATTCGCCAAATCCGACCCAACAATGAACCCGAAACTAGTAGCTATAGACTCAGAGGGATGTGCGCGAATTACACGACTAACCCAGACATGACAGCGTTTCATGACGTGATAACCCCTGGAACTTTTGACAACATGTTGTTCAAGAATTTGATGAATGGTTTAGGAGTTCTTGGTTCAGTTCAATTGCTTTTGAGTGATCCAAGGACAAGGCCATTTGTTGAGAAATATGCACAGGATAGCTTGGATTTCTCTGCTGATTTTGCTCGTGCCATGGAGAAGCTTAATGTTTATAAAGTTAAAGTTGACAATCAAGGAGAAGTGAGGAGGAGATGTGATGCACCTAACACTTGTAGGAAATAAACCAAGATTAGGATTCCTTAATAGTTTAGAATTTACTATTTATGGTATTTTCTTATTTATGTTTAATTAGAATTTGTTAGTTTTTATAGGTTCCTAGTCCTAGTTTACTTTGGTTGTTGGTATTAGTATTATAAATTGGGGTGCCTTGTTAAATATTTTCAATGTAGTGAGAGATAGATTCAATGTGTAGAGAGATACACTCTATGTACAAAAATTACAAGAGTCATTGAGTTATTGAATAAAACCTCCTACCTACTATTTATAGATTAATAAATTTCTCCTATATAACCATTCTTGGGTCTTTCACTTGTGCATATATTACTATTTTGGGTAATATGTTTTCCTTCAACACTGTTCAGCTGTGAAAAGATAGAGCTAAGGAGAAACAAGGTTATGTTATGACTTCTTGATGGTAATGATGATGTGCATATCTTTGTGTTTATGATGAGAAGAAAAAAATATTGAATGAGAAAATTGCAGGATCAATGAATAAGGGAGTGATAATCTGGTCAACTGTTTTGTTTAGATGAAAAACTAATCATGACAATTGACAATTAACAAATTAAAGAAAATTAAAAATCATTTAAGAAATACTATATTAGAGTTGCTTCACAAGGCCAGTTGATTGAGCAGGAATTTACCAAATGAGAGGCTCTGAGTTTGATATCACTTGTGTTTTTCGACCGATTTCATTTCTTGGGGAATAGGGTTTACCCAAACTTGTTTAAAGGATAGCGAATACGGATCCTTACTAACAAAAAAAAAATAAAAAAAAATGTTCACTTTTGGGGTAAGTCCGATCATTAGTGTTTTAAAAGGCAAGGGCGTGAGGCGGGACATTTTACTAATTAGCATAGGACAAGGCGTAAGCCTTGAGATATGGGGCGCAAGCCCAATAAAACTTTAATTTTTAATTTATAATATAGTATAATAATATAATAACACAACATTATAAAAATCCATCAATAATTTGAAATAATTAAAAACATGATTAAGAAAACTCATAGAAAATAAAACTTCTAACATGATTATACAAGTATAAATAATCTAGTATCTTGACTTTCTAATAATAAAAGAATCATTATTTCTAAAAATCTATTATTATCATACTATACAATTTACCCCCTAAAAGAAAATAATCAATAAAACTTACTAGTATTATTATAATAAAAACATCACTGCATCATGAATAAAAATAAAATTACTTTCAAATAGCTAAATAAAATATGATAATTTTGAGACATACAAAAATATGAAGACTAATGATAAGTGAAAAAGTAAAATTTCGGCATGTATTTTTAAAAGAAACATTACGTAAAATATAATCACCCTCACAGTGTTACCAAATAGTAAATATGTGATACTTACAACTTGTTATTTGAGTTACTCTCAATCTTTTTATTTTTATAGATTAAAAAAACTATCAAGTAACACTCATTTATTCAAGGACTATGAGGGTCAACAATGTTAACTAAATAATTTATCACATAATTTGAGTAAGATCTAGTAGGCGAGCTCCGGGTGTTTGACATTGAGCGTGCTTATGACGTACAGTTGGACGCTTAAGGCATAAGTATTACATAACAAAGCCCCACACTTGAGTCTCGAGGCATTTTACTAGAGCCCCGCCCCCGAGTTCTCCCCGGAGGTGAGTCCCAATAGAGTCTTTTAAAACACTGGTCCTAATACGGTAATTCGCGATCTTCTTTTGCTTCAAATTATACAAGTTTCTTCTCATCTTTTCTAGTCCATTTCCCCTGACTTCCCTTTTTAGTTTTAGAAATGTACTTATTTTTTCTTAATTAAACTAATCAAATCATTTGGTATCATGCTAGTATTTTTATACCCTCCATCTAATTTTATATTAATGATTTTTTTCTGTATCTAGAAATATAATTTAATTTTAAATTTATCATTTAGTCTTTTATAACATGATTTTATATCCATAAAACTGTAATGGCAAGTTTGAAGATTACGAATTAAAAAATCTCTCTTTATTAGGCTAATTTAAACACATTTACATAAAATGAGAGTGTATGGAAAAAACGCGTCTAACAAAATAACGAATCATATCACGGCACATAATTAAGTCAGAATCAGAGAGACGCTTACTCCGGCCAAGGAAAATGGGGAAGGATTGTTCCTAATGCAACATGAGGTGATTCAACACATGCGTTTTTGTTTCTATACTATACTAAAATATATATATGCAGAGGCGAACCCACATGCATCTGTGAGGGTGCACGTGCATCTGACATTTTATATATATATATATGTTTGTGTGTGTATAGATAGTTTATAAAACAATAATATATTTGCTTGTGCACCCATAT
The DNA here is from genome assembly GCA_036250505.1 of Solanum acaule. NCBI lineage: Eukaryota > Viridiplantae > Streptophyta > Magnoliopsida > Solanales > Solanaceae > Solanum > Solanum acaule. The sequence goes on along the minus strand of JAJOOR010018250.1, from coordinate 7,121 downwards.
AACCAAAATTCGTATGGATGCACTGGTCGAAGTAAACACTTTGGATTGCAACTATGTGAGTTCGAATTCCGCGAGAGGTTACAATTTTTTGCCATTAAAATCAGTTTTTCTTAATCGCTAACCTTTTAAAAAATTGTTTTTATTAAAAATTGTTCTTCTTTATTAATTATTATATTTTTTAAAATTATAATATTCAAAATTGGTTAAAGGCAAAAAATAATAAAATTCAATATTAAAATTTATTGTTGCCTTAAAATTTAGGAGGCCTAAGCCTTTGCTAACCTTACCTTGAGTCACTCCTAGCCTTAGTCTTGAGTAGAGCTGTCAAAATGGGTTGACCCACTAATCCAACCTAACCCTAATGGGCTAGAGAGTTAAATGGGTTGGGACGGGCTGACCCTTTTAATTAAAGGGCCTATAAAATAGCAGTCCAACCCAGCCCTAAGCGGGCCACGGGTTGGGACGGGTTGGCCCTTCAACCAAAAATGAACAATATTACTCTCTTAGAAAGAATATCTAAGAGTATCGAACGTTGACGTCTATGAACAAGACATCAATACATATAAATTTTTATTTATGAATCACACACTTCGGTGAATACTTACAAAGATACATTTATGAATCACACACTTCGGTAAATACTTACAATAATACATAATAGTCACGTAAGATTTAGCAGAAAAATGTTGATCATTCCACCATTCCTCCCACAAAAAACTAGCTAGTTTAAAAGACTTGATTTTTTTATTTTTAAAAATATTTATTGATAAAAACTTTACAAATAAAACACTACAAAAAATATATATAAAAAATATTTTTAAATATTCATAGCCCACGGGCCGACATCTGAGGCTTGCGGGTTGGGCCTACGAGGCTAGCAGGCCAAATGAGGCTGAGCTAAAAAGTCTCGTTCCTATGGGCCAAAAAAATTAGGCACAACCCCACTTAATTCAAGGGTTGGATTGGGTCGGCCTAGCGAGCCAAACCCATTTTAACAGCTCTACTCTTGAGTCACTCTTAGTGGTACTCCCTATCTTCAAATATTGGGTCCGCCTATGTGTGTATATATATATACACATAGTACTATTTAAAAGCTTATTGTTAGATATGATATTATGTGAATTAATATATTACTGAATCTAATGAATTAAACTTAAATTAAAGTAAAAATATCTCTTTTATTACCAAGACAAGATCATGCGGTTGTAAATTTATTACAAAGTTCAAATTTGTTATGTTTTATATGTTTAGTAATATAGGCTTATTTAGTGATATGGGTGATTTTTCCGTAGAAAAATATCCATTTTTGTTAAACTCGAAAAACAAATCAATGGAAGTGAACTTAAACATGCAACTATTATTGTTACAGTTTACCTTCATCCATGGTTAGGTTTAGTCTTATTTAGTGATAGGGGTGATTTTTCCTTTTAAAAAATATCCATTTTTGTAAAACACGAAGGCCAAATAAATCACCATAAAAAAATGAATCAATAAACATGAACTTAAACATACAACTATTATTGTTACAGTTTACCTTCTTCCATGGTTAGGTTTAATCTTATTTAGTGATAGGGGGTGATTTTTCCTTTAAAAAATATCCATTTTGTAAATCTCGAAGGCAAAAATAAATCACCACAAAAAAACGAATCAATGAAAGTGAACTTAAACATGCATCTATTATTGTTACAGTTTACCTTCTTCCATGTTTAGATTTTGTGTGACATTAATTATTATTGGAGAAATTTCATAAATAGCTAAGAGTTAAAATATAATGAGTATTTTTAGCTATAATTTGTCTAATTCCGTAACGTAATTATAGTTTCAGTAGCTATTATATATGTTAAAACTAGACATTGAGATGAAAGTGATGAAGAGAAAGCAGGAAGAAAATCAATGGAGAAGAAACTGAATTCTCATTGCTTCAAAACTAACTACTATACAAGGTCGTATCTCTATATATATATACATCTAACCGACTCAATGCTAAAATATCTACTTCTAACTAACTATATGAAATTACCAATTAACCCCTAAGTTAGTTATGATTTGTTATGCCAGCTGTCTTCTTTAGCTGGTAGCCTGATGTTCTCAACACTCTCCCTCAAGTTGAGGGTTGGAATACATCTATCAGCCTCAACTTGTCCAATATGTAGTGATGTTGCTGACCTCCTAGAGCTTTAGTTAGAATGTCTGCTTCTTGATCAGTACTAGGAACATGCAGGGCCTTGATCAATCCCTTTTGTATTTTTTCCCTTACAAAATGACAATCTATTTCAATATGCTTGGTTCGTTCATGAAACACAGGATTTCCAGCAATTTGTATGGCTGCTTTGTTGTCACAGAACAATTCTATTGGTGTCTTCACTTTCATGCCCATTTCCTCCAATATTCCTGTAAGCCAACTGATTTCTGAGGCCATGCTCCTATACTCTGCTTTAGCTGTACTTCTTGATACTGTTTCTTGCTTCTTTGATTTCCAAGATATCAAAGTTCTTCCCAGCTTCATACAATAACCTGTCACTAATTTTTTTGTCACTGCACACGATGCCCAATCAGAATCACAGAAAGCTGTAAGTGTATTATCCTTTTCACTGCTCAAGAGGATACCTAAGCCTGGTCTTCCTTTGAGATACCTCACCACATGAAGTGTTGCCTCTAGGTGAGACTGTTTTGGGTCATGCATGAATTGACTCAAGGTTTGCACTGCATAGGAAATATCTGGCCTATGCGCCCTGTATCCACCAGACCGGCGACCATTTGTACCTCTATATCCACTTGAGTTTCCAGAATCTCTATATCTACCTGAGTTTCCAGAATCTCTATATCCACCCGAGTTTCCAGAATTGTAGTGTTGTTGTTCTCCTCTGAAATTATTTGTATCTCTCTTCCTATTCTTAGTGAATTTAAAATCAGAAGGATAACCAATTAATTTATAGCATTGCTCTCTAGTATGACCCTTAAGATGACAGAAATCACATTTTTATTGCCTTCTAGTATTGTTGTGCCTGATAGAGTTCATAGCAGCTGATCCTAAGGATTCACCCTCTTCATAGTGGGATGCCATTACTAATTTTCCTTTGGAGTAAGGATTAGATTTCATGACAGTAGCAGCTAATGCAGAGGATTCACCTTCCTCATAGTATGGTCTGAGATGAGAAGTCTATGCAGCTGCACTCAAATGTGCTCTTTGACTCTCTTCATGAATAATAAGGGAATAAGCTTGGTTTACAGAAGGTATGCTAGGCATCATCAATATTTGGCTTCTTGATTGATTATAGGTTTCATTCAAACCACCTAGAAATTGCATAAGCTTTTGTTGTTCCAGATTGGAGATGAAATCTCGTGACTTATCACATGAACACGAAGGAGGTGCTACTAGAGATTCATACTCTTCCCAAAGCTCTCTCAACTTGGAAAAGTAGATTGAAATAGAAGATGTACCTTGAGTGAGTGTTGCAATTCCTCGATGAACATGATAAATCTTCGTGGCATTCGCTTTATCAAATCGCTCCTGAAGATCTGCCCAAACTTTATGAGCATTCGAAGAATACACTATTCCAATTACGAGATCCTTCGAGACTGCACTGATGATCCAGGATAGCACTACTGCATTCACTCGTTCCCATTGCTGTGCCATTAGACCTTCATACATATCCTTCCTGCAAGTTCCATCCACGAAGCCAATTTTATTCTTCCCTAATAGGGTAATACGCATTGATTTACTCCAGATAGTGTAATTTTCCATTCCCGTGAGTACGCAGTGAGCTAGATTTACACCAGGAATATCATAATTTTGTAAAAACAATGGATCGAAGGAATCAAACATAGATCTAGGATTAGCAGCAAGGCCAGATCTATGAACATTAGCTCCAGTAGCTTCCGATGATTCTCCTTCAATCGCCATTGCTGGAAAAAATAAAAACGAGACTACAAACAGAAGAGAAAACAGAGAAGATATTGAATTAGCTCAATACTGGATCATGATCGCCATTACAGGCTTTGATATCATGTTAAAACTAGACATTGAGATGAAAGTGATGAAGAGAAAGCAGGAAGAAAATCAATGGAGAAGAAATTGAATTCTCATTGCTTCAAAACTAACTACTATACAAGGCCGTATCTCTATATATATACATCTAACAGACTCAATGCTAAAATATCTACTTCTAACTAACTATATGAAATTACCAATTAACCCCTAAGTTAGTTATGATTTGTTATGCCAGCTGTCTTCTTTAGCTGGTAGCCTGATGTTCTCAACAATATATATATCTCGCTGGAAACTTATTTATTTTTATATAAATTGGACTCTTAATTTAATTAATGAGGCGGTAATTTAAGTTATTAAAAAGGAAAACAATCTCACAAATCATGATTATTGTATCTAATTAGAATTTCTTACCAATTATAATTTCTACCAAACAAAAAAGATAAATTTAAATTCCTAAATAAACATGTTAAAAATGACTTAATAAATATGCATATATATATATATTATTTTATTCTCCTATTTTAGAAATGACAGTTTAAAGTACGAACACTGTTATATGGATGGTACTCTATGCAATAAAAGGTGTATATCAAAGATGGAATGAATAAGGGTAGCAGAGGAATTTACATAATTTTGTTGGGTTAAATGATATCTGAGTATAATTGGAATTGCTTCGTGTCTTCTTTAGGCTTAAATTTGCTTCTATAACTGTGTACGTGTCATTTTAGAATGCAATTGAACACACATCTAACTCTTAACTTCTTCTTTTTGACCAGTTTCATCATTTTCTAACATATTCCTATCTTAAATCAGTTCATGAATAGTAAAGAAGGACTATTGTCTACTTGTGAAAATCGTTCTTATTCACTTATGTACAAGGTTTTTAGTTACAACACAATGCTTGCATATGACTTACAATTTAATGAGGGGAAAAAGACAAATATACTTTGAACTATCATAAATGATATGTATATATCTTCGTCATATTTTTGGGATATTGGTGTCTCTGTCGTTCAAAAATTAGAGCATATATACCCTTCATACTAACGGACATACACATGTCATAATCTTATTCACCGACTTAACATTTATTAATTATTGGATCGATGGATAAGATTACGCCACGTGTCCCTATTTAGTCTTCTGTTCTCTAGTGAAGGGCATATATGTTCTAGTTTTTGGACGGCAGAGAGACAATGTCCCAAAAGTATAATAGAGGGTATATGATAGTTCGGAGGTATGTTTGTCCAATTTCCCTTTAATGAATGAACTTCTACATGTAGCACTCCAATTATATAAGCTACTAATTAAGTTGCTAAAATCTATCTCCTACAATTTCATGCCAATCAAGAATTCATCATCCAAATCCCTAACAAGAAAAAGTGGCAAATGCATTTTCTGAATTTCTTAAAATCATTTTGATTTTCAAGGTTAATCTTCCCGTTCAATTTTATAGTGTATTTTCAGTTCCATCTTCAGCTGAAAAATAGACAATTCCAACACAACATAGAAAATTACAAAGCTTTGATAAGTTTTTTTTTATAGCTTATTTAATATTCACATTCTGCTTTGGTACAAATATTTTTATGATTACTTGATTTGATTATGTAGAGAAATGTGTCGAAATCAACACGAGTCTTTGAAATTGGAACCTTACCTTCATGGGGTACAACTCTTTTTTATTTATATGCAACAAATTTTGATTTTTTTTGCTGATTTTTGTATCACTTCTACGTCTCAAGACATGTTATTCCACCCTTTATATTTGTCATTGTTGCTTGGTTGTTTATAAAGTTCATGATATTAATAACAACTAGAGAAAAGCTAATGTGAAAAATATTTTTCAAAAAATGATTTTTTTTATATTAAATATTACTAATTCTTATCTTATTTTCTCGTGTGTTTGCATGGGAGACTTGAATTAACAAATAAAAAACTATTATATGCATCTTCATACCCACATGAGCACAAATGAAGTTAAAGCAGAGAAATCCTTTAGATTGGTTGTTGGAAGAGCACAATTACATTTTCCTGCACACATCGTAAGGAACGAACTTATACTATACCTATGTATAGTAAAATTCTGGACTATGGATATTCAGTATCCATTTTTATTTTAATTATAGGGTGACATATTTACCTTTTCAATTACTATTGAAAGAAATTTTTTAAGTATTTGATATGTTGGGCCCGTGTTGTGCACGGGATTCACCCTCTTGTATATAAACACACACAATTGTTTGAAATATACAAATAAGTAAATGTATACAAATTATACAAATAAATAGCTGGAACATATACTTGCTGATAATATATAAATACAAAAAAATATACAAATAGGAAGGTTTGAAAAAAATAAAAAATCTGCGACAAACATTGATCCATAAAATTATATACAACATAATGTGAAATATATTGATAGAAATACAAATTACAAAAAATATACAAAACAAATTATATAAATACCTCAACAATGCTGAAATTTTATAAATAATAGCTAGAATGCATACTTGCTGATAATATACAAATACAAAAAATAATTGTATATAATTGTTGAAAATATAAATTAACCAAATCTCTCAACAAATCGTAATACATTTAAACAAAATAATTAATTGATAAATACACATGAATCTATTGTATATTTACAATTGAAAATCTGAAAAACTTGGATGCGTTTGTATACTGAAAGAATGAAAAGAAAATATTTGGGAAATTTTCTGATGCTTTCATTCATCTCTAAACCTGTATATATACAAGTATTACATAAAACTAATAATAAAAGAAAAACTCAATATCCACATGTCCTTTCTTTATTTGTCTACTCTATAACTAATCTAACAAACTTATATTCCTCAACGTGCTAATCACGTGAGCAAAGTTTTTCTAGAATGGGCTGAGTATGTACAGGTGTTACTAAATCAGATGGACAAAATTCAATCCTTCTCATTTGTGATGAAGAGTCCAGATTGTTCCACCTCATCTCTAGACAAAGATCAAAGCTTCTTAGAGATCTCCGAAATATCTGAGAAGTCTTGTTTCTCTTTGCTATTCTTCTTTACATCTCTTCTTTCCAATTTCTTCTTCTGCTTATTGCTGTATTGAATCGATGCCATGGAAGTGAATGGTT
>JAJOOR010018249.1:0-20728 GCA_036250505.1 Solanum acaule | reverse complement strand
GGAGATATGACCTTCCAAAGTAGACCCTCGAAAAAGGCTTCACTTGGAAATTTTGGATTTTGATACGGTTGCTCTAAAATTTGGGTTAGACCCATTCCCCACTCAATTTGACCCCCTAAACAAGAATATGAAGTCGGATTTTTGAAAAATGAAATGAATTTTTTTTATATATAGCTAAACAAGTTTCCGGTAACTTCCGAAGCACATTTTTAAGAACTTTTTGGGTCATTTCACCCGAGTCCCCCATATTCCTTCATGGGTCTGGGAATTCTATGCAGTGTATGGTAACTTGGTCCCAAAGACCAAGAAGAAGGCTAGCGAGTTCAGACCGATTAAGTCGGTCATGGTCCGAGGAAAGGAAGTTGGGTATAGTAGGGAGTACATTAATACCGTACTTGACAGAGGGTATGACTTTGACTACACCAACCTGGCTACTACTACAGCATTACTGGATGAGCTAAAGGGTTGGCTACCACCCCTCATCTCAGACACCACCCCGAGATGGATAGAGGAAGGAGTCCCGATCGAGAAAAGGGGTTTGAGTGTAGTTGCACATTATTGGTTTGGATTCATCAGCAGCTCTATCATGCCTTCCCAAAATGAGTCTGTTCTTCGTCATCCTAAGGCGGCCTGCCTTGGGTCAATTATTTCTAGGAAGAGTATTCACATGGGGCTTATTATAGAGCAAGAGATGGCCATGAGGGCCAAGCATAGGCAGACCTCACTTCCATTCCCAGTCTTGATCACGGAGTTTTGCCGGCATGATGCTGTACCCCAGGATGATGCGAGAGATACTAAGGTTACCCCTTCTTCCGCCACTAACATCCGGCGTGTTGAGACAGAGTACACACGAGAGGAGGCCTACAAGATAAGAGCAGCTCCGGTGGATACATCCTCAGAAGTGGACATTGATTCGATACTTGCACAGGCACATTTGCCTACTCTAGCCTCCAAGCCTTTAGGTACATCTGCTCCGACTTCTTCTACTTCACAGGCATTGGGTACCTCTACCTCTTCCCAGCCAGCCAAAATTACCAGGTGATGATTCTGATGATGGGGAACCTAACCGATTCAGCTGATGTAAGGACGACCCGACTTGAGAGGTCCACCATATGGATGATCGAGAGTGCCATTCTTCCTGCACTTACCCCCTCCAGACTTCTATTTACACTCTCACTACGAGAGTTGAGGATTGGGAGAGCAGACAGGGGGAGACCTCCGAGGTTACGACTTTGAAAGCTGAAGTAGCAGATTTGAGGAAGGACGTAGACTATCTAAAGTCTACTGACTTCACTTCACTACTGGAGGCTGGAGATTACATGGACGATCCTGAGACTTCAGATATTCCTCCGGCTACCACCGGAGATGTGCATAGGGATGCTAGAGAAGTTGATGAGTCGGATGCAGAGACCGATGAGGAGTAGATAGATTTGAGAGATACAGAGGATTATGAGGATCTGGTTGACCTGGAGGATGTTATGTTTGAGATTGCACGCCAGACCTCTTTGAGAGACACCACTATGTGTGGGTCCAGTGGAGCTGGTCATTCGGAGGTGCCTCCGAGCACTGATACCCAGATTCCGAGCACAACACCAGGCACTGATGCCCTTGCAGATGGAGTGACTATGTAGACAAGATCAGTCTTTACCTCCCTATTTGTCTTATTTTTATTGACTTGTGGATATTATTTTGCTTGCATTTGAGGACAAATGGATTTTATTTGTGGTGGGGTGAGGCCCACCTTTTGTGACTATTGTTATGTCTATATATTTGGGTTTTTGAGCTATATATTGTGTTTAGTAGTGTTTTTGTGGATAATTGAGCTTGTGGCTCCTTGTGCTAAATATAAATGATTTTTGGACCCTTCCGAAAAAGATTGTTCCACCTCTTGTTTGTGTTTGAATGTGGATGTTCTCTTGCAAATTTAGGTATCGATCTTGATCAATACCAATGACTTGAATAGTGCCCATAATCGAAAAAAATGAATATGCGGCTATAATGAGGCCAAATGAAGGTGCGTAGACAATACGTGAACTTTTTTCATCTCGTTATGACCAGCCAAGAATCAAATTGAGTCTCTTGTGATGAACATTGCACACTAGCGAAGTGTTGAGTCTTGTTTGATATTGGTGTCAATGCCTTGTGTGACGAGCTTACCGTAAGCCATGTGTGATGACACCTAGAATTTGCCCCGTTGGTCCGGTTGACCAAGTGAGCAATCGCAGCTACTTTCTTTCTCTTCCACTGCCTTCCCACGGACAACATAAAGCACCAACTGTGAAACAATTTGACGTTATACCTCTTTTTGTGGCCTACCTTGTGAGTGTGTGAACTTCGCTTGAACACCTTTTGAGCCTTACCCTTTTCTTGGAAGAAACTTGATGAAATTGTGACCTTTCTTGATCCATTACCTTAATCCTCATGATTTGTTGTTTGTTTGAATAGTCAATATACGCCAAAAGCCTAAATTGGAGGTGTGGTGAAAAGAGAAGGTAAATCAAGAAGTTCAAAGAAGTCCACGTTGACCCATGGTTTTGAGAAAGATGAAACCTGTCCATATAAAAAAAAAGAGAAAAAAAAGAAAAGAATAAAAAAGAAAAAGAACAAAAAAGTTGTGGAATAAAGTTGTGAAAATGCAAAAAGAAATAGGGTTTTCAACAGTCCATGGAAGATGAATAATGGGTGACTTTTGAGAATGAATGAGAATGATAAAGAAATGGAAAGTAAGTGTTTTTCATACCACATTTTATGAGGATAGAAGTCACCGAGCCTAAATGACCATACGTTTACACTCAGCCCTATTACAAGCCTTGAAAAGACCTTTTTGATCTTGAGTAAGCTGAAACAAATGTTGTTTGGAAAATAAGGGCAAACGTATGGGTGAAACCATGCATTGTGTTCATCTTTGTGAGTGTGAGTGTTGCATTTGATTCCGAAACTATAAATTGTTGAACCATTGTGTGTGAATATGAAATCATTCTTTGTGTGAGGGCATTTGAGTACCTTTGTTGAGCTTGAACTTGCATTTGAATCAAGTATTGTGAATTTAAGAATATTTGATAATGGTGAGTCACAACTTGAATCTTTGATTGCACAAGTGATCCTTGCATGAGTAAGTTGAGTGTTTTTGTTTGAGACATCCTTTTTGAACTGCTGAACTTGCGTTTTACTTGAGGACAAACAAAGTTTAAGTTGGGGGTGTTGATGGGTCTATGATTTGGACTCATTTAGGGCTTTATTTTAATAGATTTAGTGTCCTCAAATGCCTATTTTGTGCCAATATATGATGTAAATCCTTGATTTCCAAGTATTTGGATTGAGGAACAAAGGATGGACACTAATGAGCAAAAAGGAACAAGGCAGCTGAAAGAACGAAAAAGAAGGCATGATGATCGCCTAACCCATCGGCAAGTCGCCAAATGGCCGTGATCTCACCTAAAGTTTCAATGTACCAAGCCCTAAAGGAGAAAATCAAGTCGGCGATGGAAAGGACCAACCGACGTGTCGCCGAACGGTTCTGTAATGCAGTGCTAGATCACCCAAAGTTACAGAACTTAAAGATGCTAAAGGCCAATGCAAAAAGGTGATGGAATTGAACAAAGGGAGGATCGGCGAGTGGATCCAAGGGAAAGGGGACAAGGCTGCCCAACTTTCCCAAGGCACTGCCCACCTTGCCTCTAGAGCCTTCATGGCTCATGGTGGTGAGGCAGTAGCCTCCTCGAGGCTTCCCAACTTGACCTCCTTCACACAAAACACTTCACTGCTCGTGAAGGCCTTGACGGGCCGTGGGAGAGGTCGTGAGGTTGACTTAGTTTTTAAGGGTTAAGGGGAAGGTTTCCTAGCTACTGGATTATGACCAAGAGAGGTACCACGGCTTGTGGTAGGCACCATGACTCGTGGAGCCTCAGGTGAAGGGATTTTCACTAGACCTAGAAATTAGGGTCAAATTCAAATGATCATATCTCTTAGCTCAAGACGAATTAGGTGGGCCATGACCTATCAAACTAAAGGTCTCTGAGTCCTCTTTCCAACGCCACCGAGTATTCCCGATTCCCATCTTAGAGTAAAAAGTTATGCCCAAAATAGTGAAGCATTGTCAGGCTGAAATTCTACACGACCCGTTTGACTAGGTTGTGGTGATGATGACGACCCATGAAGGCCTCCATCATGCCATTTCGGTAATTTCAGTCAGGACTTCTTGGGTCTTTTCCCAATTGTTTTAACTCAAAGCTAAATCATTTTTCCCAAGCCTAGGACTCATATATAAGTCATTTTAACCCCAAAACTCAACCAATTAAGTAATTTATTCCAAAACCCAAAATAATTCCCAAAGTTCATCCTCTCCAAAATATTTCTCTCTCTAGAAACTAGAAGAAGAAGAATAAGAAAGAAGTTCAACTAGGATCAAGGTCAAGGTTAAATTCCTCCATTGAAGCTTAGCATTGGCCATTGTGATTAAGGTATGTTAGTTTTCATCCATGGAGTCCTCTTAAAACCTTTAACTTCAAAAGATAGAAATCACCAAACGATAGGGTTTGATTCCAAAGTCATGGGTTCCTTTCAAACATCTTTCTAATGGTTGAATTATGTTATTTTAAGCATGAATTGATGATTTCCTATGAGTTTTGTGATGTATCCCCAAGAACCCATGTAATTCCCAAATTTCTCAATTTTAATCTTATGTTGTGGGTATTGTTGAATGTAGATCCAATTGAGTGTATTATGATTGTTTATGTTTTAATTGAGTATATTCCATGATACTAGTGTGAATTTACCTGTACCCATGCCTAACCCATGTCTAGAAACATGTAATTGATGTAAATGAGTTTTATGCCATGAAAGGGGAAATTGAGGATTTAGATGTAATCTTCTAAGAGAAATGATATGTGTAGTATATTGCTTGAGGGTTGAGCATATAGACGTGAATTGAATTAGATTAAGATATACATGATGATCTATGATTACTAGTGGTTGAGATTGGGGCTATATGTTGAATTATGACTAGAATTACTTAAGAGTAAAGCATGTATGAGAGATTATCATTAGACTTTCTTTAAGATCTAGGCATGTATGATGAATGATAATTGATAGGGCTTCTAGAGTAGAGCTAACAAGATGAGTTATGACTAGGATGGTTTGAGAGTAAGGCTTATATCATGATTGTTGATTGGTAGATAGAATTGTTGTGGAAGGATTTACCTACATGATCTACTCTACTAATGCATGAGGTGATTGAATCACTTGAATTACAATGAAATCCATGTCTTATTATGTTTGAATTCTAGATGTGTTGATTGAAAGTAGGTTTTTAACCTTGAGAGAGTAAAGTATGAAATTATGCATGTCTTTATGAAATCTATGTAATGCTTTAAAGATTCTTTGAGAGTGAAGTTTCAATGATTATGATATTGTTGTTGTGTTGATTGAAAGGCTATTCTCATGAACACATAATGACCATGATGTGAAAGGTTTTCTCATATAATAAAGATTCTAGGGTTGAAAGGCTTTCTCACCTAATTGATTCTAAAATATACATGTAGACATGAACTGTGAAAGGTTTTCTCACGCATGATCTAATGAGCTATCCTAATGAACTAACTTGGATTGGTTGTCAAGGACATCCTTCCCTGAGACATGAGTTAAGTAAGACTTAATAAGTACTCCGTGGGATTTATGCTTATCACCGAGTGGATATTGTAATGAGATGGAAGTCTTTTACAACAGTTGAGTCTGGGCTTCCCATATATGTCTCATGAGATGGACACCTTTCACATTAGTTGAATCCGAGTTTCTAGTAGCAATCTTTGTATCCCATAAACTACGTGCCCTCGTAGGATATATACCTAGTGGATCCACCTAAGCTAACAAACCATGGTTCTACCTTAGGCAAGTAGGACGTCCCTTTTTGGTTTGGGTAACACCGGGCGATCATGTTATAGCTCACATAGTCTCATGTCGGTTGAGGCCATCTCCCACAATAATAACATCAATAATGAACTGAGGCATGCTTAAGGAAGTATCCCGTAAGGGTTCAATAGTTATAAAGATGATGCTAGCTTATGTTGACTATGATGATATGACTCATCATTTCCAACTATCTCTCATATGATGTTTAAGTCACTTAAATTGCATGTCATGAAATGAAATGTCCCTTTTTGCATGTTTCGAGTGTTTTTATGCATTGCTACCACACCTAGTGCATTTTTGTACTAACAACTACTTGTGCCTACATTTTTCCCAAGAGTAGGGTACGGCACTAGAGGTGATCATACTTGTGGCTAGATCTTGGTGAGTCCTCATAGTTCGAGGATGGAATGACATGTCTAGTTTCTTTCATGTACTTTCCCCTTTTGGACATGTTGTATGGGCTTGGCCCTATTTCATTCAATATTGTAATAGATGGCTATGATCAGACAAAATGTCTCAACTTCTGCTTTCTTTTTTGCAAAACCTCTTTAGACTAGAAATATTGTTTTACTCTAAATTGTACTATTTCTTATGTTATGAGGACTAAGTGGCTTTTATAGAGTACTTCGGGGTTCTATATGCCTTGTTACATCTACAAGGATACCCATGGGTCGTGACACAACACTAGCAGGCCGACCAGAACTCTTGTAGCAGAATCAGCCAACCAGCAGCAGGCCAGCTCTTCAGCAACAACTGACCAGAAGTGTAATTATGCAGCAAAAAAAAATGGTAAAATTGTAAATTTTAAAAAGCCTATTACACAGCCCATAACAAAAACCTGAACTAACACAAAAAAGAACTGAACCGAACCAAAAAGTTTTGGCTCGATGTTCGTACGCCTATTACAAGAACCAAAAACTAAAAAAATTACTGAAACCGAACTGCATTATCGAATGCCCAGCCCTATTGGCATGAGTGCATCTATTTCCCGTGTCTCCTCATTGAAGAAATGAGTTGGTGATCTGACATTTTTAGTACCATTGGAGAGTCTTTGTATAAAGGATTGTCTTTCTTACGAAGAAGTTCTGACTGAGATTTTGGACCGGCAAGTTCAAAAGTTGAGAAACAGAGAGGTTGCTTCTGTAAAGGTTCTTTAGAGGAATCAGTTAGTTGGGGGTGCTAATTGGGAGGTCGAGGCCGATATGATGTCTAGTTATCCTCATCTTTTTCCCTCCGTTCCTACTCTAGCTTAAGGTATTTAGTTCCTCATGGCTTACACTTTGGGTTTCATATGTCTAAGTTATTCCCATGTTTTCTCATTTATGCATATTCATGGAAAGCTTAAATTTTGAGAAAATTAGTTAACGTAATTAGTTTCTCCATGTTTAGGTGCATTTGAGTATGACTTACATATACACCTCAAGAAATGATGCTTTGAATATGTTCTAGCCTGGAGTTAATGTTTCATCCTCGGATATGTGCATTTATGTAATTGCATTCATGTTGGGCTCTTAGATATTTTTCTTACCCTTCACATGATATCTGGAGTTCCATTCGAGGAAAAATGTTCCCAAGGGGAAGATATTGTAATACCTCGTATTTGAAAGGAAGGAAAAATTTCAAATTTCTTTAGCAGGTGTCTGTACCAACAGACACCACTGATGGACTGTAAATTCACCTACGGGCTATACGTGGGAACAGTAGGTTGTAGGGTTAAATAATTTACAAATATCATGTTCCAGTACCCTTTTTACGGTTCAACAGGATTGGATGTCATTCCATGTACAAGTCGTACGTAGGTCTCATAAGTGAGTATCAGACTTAAAGAAATTCTGAAAGATTAAAATTTAACCTACGGTGTCCATGTACGGACCGTAGGTTGACAAACGAACCATACGTGGGTCCCATTGTTGGGGGTCCAAAATTTAGTTCCTGAACTCCCCACCTATAGCTGAACAGTATGGTCTGTAGTAGGACCTACGGACCGTAATTTCAACTGTCGGTGGAGGTCCGTCAGTTTTATTTCAAGGCATTATGGTTCTTTTCCTAATTATTCTAATCCAATATTATGTCATTTTACCCTCTTCCTAGGCCCTTTATAGACATTTCTAACCCCCAAATTACCCAATAAACTCATTCTCCTAAATTCTCAAAGTTGATCAAAGTTCTTCCCCAAATATTTCTCTCTCTAAAGATTAAAGAAGAATTCTAGGGTTTCAAGATCAAGTCTCCAAATTTACTATTAATTATGTGCTTTTGACATCAAGGTATGATAGTATAAACCTATGGAGTTCTTTCCTCCATAGAGTTCATAAATTCTCCAATTTTACAAGTTCAAATCTCCAATAGAAGATAGGGTTTTATTCCATCTCCTGGGTTTATTTAAAATATGATCTAATTGATTGTTTTATAACTTTTTATGCATGGGTTGAAGTAAATACAAGTTTTTAAGTTGAATTCCCTTAAACCCATCCATGATTTATGATTTTTAGTTTTTATCATATGATGATGCTTTTGAACTATGAAAGATGAATTTATGAAGATATGCATGATCCTCTATGAAAATGATGAAAATGATTTAAGGTTTCTTTGAGAGTGAAACATCTATGTGGCTGTTGTTGTTGTGAAAGGATTTTCTCATATAGAGGATTCATAAGGTTGCAAGGTTTTCTCATCTAAGACGAATCGAGATTAACATTTTCTTACATAAATTCAACTAAATCAGGTTTCCAAATATGTGAAAATAAATAGGACCACTAATCCTCAAAATACAATCTTCATATAGAGTTGCCTTCGTAGACTCACCTTTGAGCACCCTATCTTGAATCACCCTTTATCTGGTATTCTCAAACTATTGTGACCAAATCTACTCGATCAATAAAGAGCTAGCCTCCACACCAACAATAACCCTCCCACACTCAGAATTATCAAGCTTACCAATCCTATTTACTTAGGACTTAATATCCAAAACAAAGTTCGCTTCCGCACTACTAAGAAGGCCTGTCTCCCCATTCTAACTTTCTTTTGGCTGACAAAAGTCGCTACCAAATTTTCCATGACCTGATGATAAAGAATCGTAACTTCGTAGTGCTTTAGTAACTCGAACAACCTACATTATCATAGACTAACGTCTATCTGGATGAAAATATACTATGGACTACGTCATATATGAAGATCTCACAATGAAATCCATACACATAGTGCCTACAAATCTTTAACACGAAGGTTATCACAGTCAACTCCATATCATACGTGGGGTAGTTCTTTTAGTGAACATTCAGTTTCCTGGAAGCTTATTAAATAATTGTGCCCTAATAGGTCATAGTTGACCGTAAACTCATGGCCCTTCATAGGAAGAGTTCGCATTGGAGTTGATATTAAAAAGGCCTTAATCTTAAATCATGGTTTTCTGAGCATGTTTTACTGAAAATAATTCTATCGAGTACTGAATGAAGTGAACCAAGGAGTAGTAAACAACTAGGAAATAGGTTCCTTCATGAAACATACCTACTCTCAAGTTTACATATCACTTAATCAAATGGTATACTCAAGTTAGAGTAAATAGTAGTAGTGTTTTTTCCTTGACAATAACAAATGAGAAAAAAAGGATTAACGAGATGAACAAATGGCAAAGATAATTAAAATCATTGGCCTCTTAGAAAAACTTATGATGGCTGTCAAAACTTAAAGTTTAAATGACATTGGCTCCCACAGTGGAGCTTTGCATATATAAGAGGTTACTTATGCCTCATTTTATGAAGATGTTAGATTCATGGCGAACCAGGGTTGGGTTCTCGACTGGGATACATAGTGGCCAACCAAATTACTTGGCATCCTCGAGATGATAATCCAATTTTGACCAACCATGAAGGTCAATACAAAGATCGACAAAGTCAATGGATGGATCAAGAGAGAGCTAGATGAGATCATAGGTACATGTTGGAAATCAAATCCATATGTGCCTCCCCAAAAATCAGATTCTTCCCACTAACAAAATGTGTGAATGACACTACTGTTTTAAAAGTTGTAATGATGTTAAATTGATTTGAAAAGAAATTTGAGTCTACGGATAGTGGGTTCAAGCATATTAAAAGTTATTATTTTAATTTTAGTCAAGCCATTAGATCTCACATGATTCAATCAAGCATTTAGAGACCCAAAGAACCATCTATCGACTAAAATAAATCAAAGAGGAAAATAGAAACTCCCAACTAGTACTCTCTCAAGTTCGTAGAATGATTGCTATTGAAAGGCCATAGTCACAAAGAGTGGCCAACTTCTCGAAGGACCCAAAGTAAGGCCAAAGAACATGCCATCAAGGAAATTGATGATCAGGCACATTCTAATGTACCTATCTCCACTAAGATTAACGTTGAGTTGTCCAATTAAGTAGAAGTGAATGTTGGTAAACAGAAATGGGAAGATCCTCCTAATGTGATGACTAATAATGAGGAAGAAACAAAGGATAAATAAACTAAACACGATGAGTCTAAATGTCCCTCTACTTATCCTCAAAAGTTAATTTAGTATAAAGAAGATGAGCATTTCGAGAAGTTTGTAGATCAGCTCACTAAATTGTCCTTTAATATTCCATTGATTGTTACCTTATTATAAATGTTGAAGAATTCAATGTTTATGAAGGAGCTGATACAAAAGAAGAGGGTGGTTAATGTGAGCATAATTTAAATGTCTCACCATTGTAACGATGTTATGGAGAATTTTTAACATAAACAAAGGAGATCGGGTAGCTTTTACTATTTTGTGCACCATTGGGTTGCATAAATTCTATAATGCCCTATGTAATTTATGTGCTTGTATCAACTTGATGCCACTTCTAATTTTTATGAATTTGGGCCTAGGGTACCCATGGCCTACTCCTATGAGGCTATTCATGGTGGATCACTTTATCAAGAAAATGGTTGGTATACTATTTGTTGTGTTGGTCAAAATTGATTTGTTCATCTCGTTGGTTCATTTTGTTGTATTAGATTGTGATGTCGACCTCCATGTGCCGATTATTCTAGATCGATATTTTCTAATTACAGGTCAATCTATTGTTCATATGGATTTTAGAGATCTTGAATATAGAGTTGGTGTTGAATCAATGATGTTCAAGTTTGTATGCCTACTTATGAATGAAGTGTAGTATCTATGAAGGACTCTATGGATGTGTTGGTCAATGATCTATAAGGAGGGGAATTACCACTCAACATCAGGTGATTGCAAGGTACTTGTTTTGTCTCGCAACATTAAATAAAGCGCTTGTTGGGAGGTAGCTAAACTATTTCTACTTATTTCTTTATACTTTACTTTTTGTATTTTTGTGTGTTTCTATTTTAATGCCAGTCGAAGCACCAGTTTCCCTCAATCAACTGGGACCAAATCGCAGTGTGTGCGCTACAAGCAGCGTAACAATAATTTTGATTTGTGTGTCACTTATTACACGCAAGTCAAATAAAAAGATTTTAATTCATACTCTTGAGAAATTCAAAGGACTGGATTTTGACCAACCTATTCAGAAAACTCAAAATCCTAAAACATTTCACCTTATTCCTTTTACATTTCCATAAACCTCAATACCCACATACATCTACTCCTTAAAAACATCACCTGCACAACTCCAATACTGCCGTGCAACTTTCCTTTCTTTATTTAAACCCTTGTCCTTCGTTCTCAAAATCAGTAAAACCTTCTCCTAAAACAAACCCAGAAGCCTTCATTTGAAGTGACATTCTTGAGTTCAAAGTTTGAAAATCACCATAGAAGTTGTTGTTTTTCCTTGTTCTCATATGCAAATCTTGTATGTTACTCTATTTTCATGTTTTTAAGCTTGATAATGTGGCTTTGTGGTATGAATTTAATGTTGTGGTTGTGTTTTTCTTAAAAATCCACTTGTTTGAACTTGAAATTTTGTGTTTAAAAAGTGTTTTAGTGGTGAAATATTCTAAATATTATGTAAATATTCATGATTTTGATGTTTAGCATGAGAAATTTGTCGTAGTTAGCTTGAAATCATAATTTTTCGGGTGAAGTTTGAGGAACACTATCACACCCCTAGAGAACCCCCTAGGCGTAACACGGCGTATTTGACCCCGAAGGGGTCTTATACAAGCCCTACGCATATTCGTCATTGCATATGCACATTGAATAATGCGGAAATTTAAAACTTTTCAACATCAATGTCATAGTGTCTCATATTAGAAAATTGAAAGTAGAATGTCTAGACATCATCATCTCAATTAAACCATCTAAGTACACATAAGAATCTAAAATAGGGACCATAGCCCTTTACAATAGAATTGTCTCAAAATGACAAGTACATAAGGAGTCTAATAGTCTATTACAATATAAGGAACATAAGTGTCATAACGTGCATCCTCAGAACTTGAGGACATACCAAAAAGTCTTGGAGAAAGTCTAAGTCCAAGCTTGAGTGTCTTAGTAGCACAATCACTTCCCGGAACCTACACTTAGTAGAAAAAGGAAGAAAATATGGGTTAGCACAATCAATTGTACTAAGTATAGAAGCCATGCAATTAAAACCATTTAAATCATGCATAAAAGGGACCTTTAGTTGAAAACATGTTATTTCAAGTTAAAAGCCACAATGCATATCCAAGGAACAGTTAGCCAATCCACATTATAAGGTAAAGAGACATTCATGATCATGACAAGAATCCATAACCCATACCTTACATATTTGAATTCCATTTATATCATACTATCATAAGACACCACCCATGACCCTCCTATCAAGTTTATTTGTGCAATGTACACATGAAGTCCCATACCCCCATATATACTAAGTAAAGCCATAAAGAAGACACAAGTGTAATCACATACATAATTAACATCATAATAGGTAAAACCAACCTTATCATCATTCATAAGTTGCCATCCATAGAGGACTCACAGAAGAACTCCTCAAAGAATCCACTTGTGCAATGCATAGGTAAAGTCCCATACCCTTACCTATACTAAGTAGTATCCCTCAAGTAGTTCTAGTTAGAGTTCATAAGTCATTTACATAAGTTACATTCATACATTATATCATCTTCTTAAACCATAGGGATATTTGCAATAACCGACATAGACCATGTGAGCTTCATGGAATCCGGTGTTCTACTCCCACACCGAAAAGAGAGTGTTCCACTTGCCAAGGTAGAACTAACATAATAGCATGTAAGTGGATCCACTAGCTAATACCTATGTGGGCAAACATAGTTATGGAACAAGGAAATTGCCACTAGAAACCCGGACTTGCTAAATGTAAAAGGTTTCCATCTCATGAGACAACATATATATTAGGAAGCCAGCCTTGCTAAATGTAAAAGCTTCCATCTCATATTCATGTTCACTCGCTGCTAAGCACAATTCCCTTATTAAAGTAGTATTAGGCCTTTACTTATACATTAATTCAATAAAGAGTGCATGAGGGATTCAACCCATCATTCAACATATAGCTCACAAGTTCTAAGATGAGAATAACCTTTCATCGTGGAACCATCAACATATAACAATGTTCATTCATATCATAGTCATGTAGTGTTCATGAGATTTACCTTCTAGTCATCATACCAACACTACCATAATCATAGCTTAACATTCATATTCGTATCATAGCATACTTGTCAACACTTGGGGTCGTAGGCAAGAGGAAACATAACTCAATCACTACAATTCATAATCAAGTAGCACCTCCACCATAAGTGGATAAACAATTCAACATATGAACATACATCAATTTGACAATCTTCATTTATATCTTTCAAGGATCACATCAAGATTCAACCCTAATTCAATGATAATCATTCATCATATAGAGCAACATTATAACACCATAATGAATTCCACTATTACATATTAGTTTCTCATCCTCCATTCACCATTAAAGTCATACTTGAGTTCAAAGAGAGAAAGAAGGGGAATTCATGGGTCTTATGAGGATTTATTCAAAACCCAACAATACTACATTAATTCATCCACAAACCATAACATAAAACCATAATTAATCATTATAAATCAAAGAAAACACATTTGGAAAGTGACCCACGAAATTAACAGAAAAAACTAGAATTTGGGGAACTTTGAAATCCAATTTGGAAGAGGGCCTCTTGGGGAAAAGATCCCAAGAGTGAAGAGCAACCATACCTTAGTTGATTCCTTGAGAATCAATGGAGAAACTCCAAGAAAATTTGGGAAGAAACCTTGAAACGTTAGCTCCAATGAAATCTTCTTCTTCTAGGGTCTTTTGATAGAGAGTTTAGACAGAAGTGGGTTTTGATTTTTATCTTTGGAAATATAAGGTGGAAGACTAGTTTACTACTTAATAATACCCTAAAGTGCCTAATATAATTATTCATAACTGTGTTTAACCCTTAAGCAATTAATTAGTAAATTACTAAACTACCCACACTTAAATCGTGTTGAGGAAGTCAGCTCGAGTGCCGTCCACGAGTCCCCGTCCAAGGGGCGTGGATTGAACCACTGGCAGTGCTGGCCACTCGTGGTTTGGTACTGAGAGGGTGCATATAAGGGTCTTGGTGAGGAGACTAAGTCTCAACTCACAAGACCCTTCCACGGAGCGTGAGTCGGTCTGCGGACCGTACTGCATGCTCGTGGTTAGGGACTGAGGGAGGGTTGATTTGGAGGCCACTTGGAGGATTCTAGGTATGGACTCACCACTCCCTTCCATGGGGCATGAATCAATCTATGCCTCGTGGTTTGTCCTCGTGAGTCCAACCTGTTACGGACAGCTTCTACTTCTTTTTGGGTTCCAAGTTTGGGTCCCCCTCAAGGACCCCTTGGGTGATCCTTGGGGGGTCGTACCCGGACGTTTGGACCCTAAACATGAAATCTTACCTTTTTAAACCCTTTATTCAAACTTTAGTCCACCGACGACACTCTAAAGTCAATTCACAAGACTTAGCACCACACTAGTTCAATGCACTAGTTCCCAGACGTCATGGTCGTTTCTTGACGTTTATGCACTAACACTTTCTTACCAATTTAGTTAGATTAAATTAGGTCTTGAAACGTCATTTCTACTCTCATTAAGTCATTAGTCATCATATAGGCTCTATCTTAGGTCGTTAGATTTCCGGAATGTTACAATATCCCCCCTTTAGGAACATTCGTCCTCGAACGACACTTTAATCACTCCTAAGGGAAACCTGACTTAAGAGTAGCAGCTTAATCAACAAAACATATCAATCACATACACATTTCATACGTGGAAATACCTTCGCCACATCATGCAAGCTCAACACAATAATATTAAGCCATCATGCTACTTCGTCACAACATATTCAAACATGTTCATCAACTTATCTCATGAGGTCACACATGTCAACATTATAACCAAATGCAATACAACATGAGATTCAACATATCGTTTCATCACACACAACTAAACATGCTCATTAATTACCTCATACATTAAATTATGCAATCATCATACTAAAGCAATTCAACAAGAGGGACATATAATTCAAGAGAGATTTAATTAAGTACTTCATGCTTTCTCACATGGACCTACACCATATAAGAAGAAAACATGGCAACAGATCACACAACAAACATAACTCCTAATTTATTACAATCTCAAGAGAAACTACTTACCTCAAGTTTGAATAGGAGTAGCAAGAAAGAGATAAGGTTAACGGGACTTCATATCGGCCTCGGCTTCCCATGTAGCACTCTCAACCAGATTATTCCACCATAGAACCTTAACGGAAGCTACTTCTTTATTCCTCAACCTCTTCACTTGCCGATCTAGGATCTCAATCGGAACCTCTTCATAAGAAAGGTTCTCATCAGCACCCAAGCCCTCTAAAGGAAGTATGGATACCGGATCACCTATACACTTTTTTAGCATAGAGACATGAAATACGGGTGAACCGGAGCGAACTCATTGGGCAAATTCAATTCATAAGCAACATTTCCAACTCTCTTCAAAATTTCATAAGGGCCCACATACCAGGGACTAAGCTTCCCCTTTTTACCGAACCTCATTACCTCTTTCATGGGCAAGATCTTCAAGTAGACCCAATCACCAACCTCAAATTCAAGATCCCTCTTTCTATTATTGGCATAAGACTTTTGCCGACTTTGAGCCGTTTTCAGCCTATCTCTTATAAGTCGAACCTTTTCAATAGCTTTATAAACCACCTCGGGACCAAGAAGAGAAAATTCACCTACTACGAACCAACCAATCGGAGATCTATACCTCCTACCATAAAGTTCTTCAAACGGAGCCATAGCAATACTTGAATGGTAACTATTATTGTAGACAATGGGGAGGTGATAATCCCAATTTCCTTAGAAATCAATCACACACGCTCCCAACATGTCCTCTAAGGTTTGAATGGTCCTTTCTACTTGACCATCCGTTTGAGGGTGAAATGCGGTACTAAGCTTCTCTTTAGTACCAAGCCCATTTTAGAATGCCTTCCAAAAGTGCGAAGTAAATTGGTACCTCTATCCAAAATGATAGACAAAGGAACTCCATGTAACCTCACCACTTCCTTAAGATACAACTTAGCATAGTCTTCCGCCAAATACGAAACCTTGATGGGAAGGAAATGGGCTGATTTAGTCATCCTATCAACAATGACCCAAATAGAATCATGTTGCCTTCGAGTACGAGGCAAACCTACAATAAAGTCCATATTAACATCCTCCCACTTCCAAGTGGGAATACTTATATCTTGAGATAGACCTCCCGATCTTTGATGCTCAGCTTTGACTTATTGGCAATTTGGGCATTTGGCCACAAAGCTAGCTATATCCCATTTCATTCCATTCCACCAATATATCTCTCTTAGGTCACGATACATTTTGGTGGCTCCCGGATGGATAGAATATTGAGAACTGTGAGCCTCTTCCAAAATTCTCTCCCTGAAGTCATCCACATCCGGAACACACAATCTTCCTTAGTACCTAAGTACCCCATCCCCCTCTTAAGAGAAAGCTTCAACGGACTTATCAAGAAACAACTCTTTCAACTCCATCAACGTGGTATCTAGGTGTTGCATGGAATTAACCTCAACCACAAGTGATGACTTGGAACAATGAAGAACCATAAACCCACCCTTGGGGGAATCCTTTAGTTGGACACCTAACCGGGCCAACCTATGTACTTCTCGAACTAACTCCTTCTTCTTATCCTTTATGTGAGCAAGACTACCCATGGACACTCTACTCAACTCATCCGCAACTATATTAGCCTTTCCGGGGTGGTATAGGACACTCATATCATAGTCCTTCAAAAGTTCCAACCACCTCCTTTGCTAGAGATTCAACTCTTTTTGACTAAAAGCATATTGAAGACTCTTGTGGTCGGTAAACACATCGACATGAACCCCATAGAGAGTTCCTCCATATCTTCAAAGCAAAAACTACCGCCGCAAGCTCTAGATCATGGGTGGGATAGTTCTTTTCATGAATCTTTAATTTTCTAGAAGAATAGGCGATTACTTTACCTTGTTGCATAAGGACACACCCCAACCCTACTCTTGAAGCATCACAATATACTACAAATCCTTCGGTACCTTCCGGTAAGGTCAATAGCGGATCGGAGGTATGCTTTTTCAACAATTGAAAATTCTTTTCACACAACTCCGACCATTCAAATTTAGCCTTCTTTTGGATCAAGGCCGTTAATAGAGAAGCGATTGAGGAGAAACCCTCAACAAACCTTCTATAGTAACCAGCCAATCCCAAAAAGCTTCTAATGTTGGAAGGGATTAAGTGTCTAGGCCATTTCTTAACCGCCTCCGTTTTCTTTGGGTCTACTTCGATTCCCTTACTTGACACTATATGACCGAGAAACGCAACCGATCTCAACCAAAACTCACATTTGCTAAACTTAGCATACAGTTGTTGGTCCTTGAGAACTTGCAACACCATCCTCAAATGTTCCATGTGATCATCCTCACTCTTGGAATATATCAAAATGTCATCAATGAAAATGATCACGAATGTTTCAAGATATTGTCTAAATACCCTATTCATGAGGTCCATGAATGCCGTCGGGGCATTCGTGAGACCAAAAGACATTACTAGGAACTCAAAATGACCATATCTTGTTCGGAATGCCGTTTTAGGAACATTAACACCTCTCACCCTAAGTTAGTGATAACCCGACCTTAAGTCAATCTTCGAAAAGTAACTCGCCCCTTGGAGTTGGTCAAATAAATCATCAATCCTAGGGAGTGGGTACTTATTCTTTATAGTGACCTTGTTTAATTGTCGGTAATCGATACACATCCTAAGCAACCCATCTTTCTTCTTCACAAACAAAACCAGTGCACCCCATGGTGATATGCTTGGTTGAATAAAGCCCTTATCTAGCAAATCTTTAAGTTGAGCCTTTAATTCCTTCAATTCAGCCGGGGCCATCCGGTAAGGAGGGATAGATATCGGTTTCGTATCCGACAAGAGATCTATGCCGAAGTCAATTTCCTGTTACGAAGGGATTCTGGGTAAGTCATTAGGAAAGACTTTTGGAAACTCCCTTATTACGGGGACCAACTCTAAAGGAGGAGTCTCGGACTCAAGGTCCTCAACTCTCACAATATGGTAGATACATCCCTTAGAAATCATTTTACAAGCTTTTAGACATGAATTATTTCGACCTCTAGGGATCAAGTTTCCTCCCTTCCATTCTACAATGGGTTCATTAGGGAATTGAAACTTCACAACTCGGGTTCTACAATCTATAGAAGCAAAATAAGCATGAATCCAATCCATCCCCAGTATGACATCAAAGTCCAACATATCAAGTTCTACTAAATCAACCAATGTGACTCTATTGGACAATGAAATGGGACAACCCCTATTTACTTTTTTTGCTATTACCGAATCACCAACCGGGGTAGACACGAAAAAAGGTTCTTTTAAGGGTTTCGGGAGCACATCAAATTTCATAGCCACTAAAGGAGTAACAAAAGATAAAGTGTCACCCGGGTCTGACAATGCATGAACATTAATTGAAAATAATTGCAACATACCGGTAACAACATCCGGAGAGCTCTCTTGATCACCTCGGGATTGGAGAGCATAGAAGCGATTCTTCTTAGGAGGATCAGAGTTAGAACCACTTGCTTGAGCTTGCTTATTTTCCCTCCCTTGAACCTTCAACATAGGGCAATCTCTCCTCATTTGACCACTTTTCCCACAACTAAAGCAATTGTCCGTGCCAACTAGGCACTTGCCTTGATGCTTCTTGCCACACTTTTCACTATTAGTTTTCTCAACATAAGAACTACCACATCTTCCTCCTTGTGGTCTAGGGGTAGAGACCCTACCTTTCTTGGGCCTAGGAGCATTGGAAGTATTTTGGTTGGGAAACCTCTTCTTAAACCTTGGTTCACCTTAACCTTCAAACTTACCTTTAGATGCATTTCCCTCATCGGTCCTTTGCCTCTTCACCTCTCTATTCCTCTTTCTAAGCCTTGACTCTTCCACTTGTTGAGCATATACCATCAACCTAGAGATATCCATGTTATTGTGGAGCATTACCGCTCGACACTCTTGTTCAATAGCATCGGACACACCGGTGACAAGCGACTCATTTCAGCTCTTGGATTAGAAACCAAAGAGGGAGCATATTTGGGCAACTTCGTGAATTTCAAAGAGTATTCTTGGACACTAATACCTCCTTGGTGAAGATTTATGAATTCCTCAACTTTGGCCTCTCTTTACTCTCGGGGGAAGAACCGATCAAGGAAAGCCTTCTTGAATACCTCCCAAGTTATGGGACCCGCCCTTAAAGGCCTATTGTCCCTCTATTGAGTGTACCATACTTGGGCCACATCTTTCAATTGATACCTGGCCAACTCGGCCTTCTCATTAGAAGAAACTCCCATAGCCTCCACAATCTTATAAACCTCCTCCAAGAACTCTTGTGGGTCTTCATTCACCTTAGAACCCAAGAAGATAGGAGGGTTCATCCTAGTAAAGTCTCTCAACCGTCGTGAGACCATGGTACTCACATTGGTCTCCACCCGGGGTCTAGCTTCCCGGTTAGCTTGTGCCGTCATAAGTTGTGTCAAGGTATGAAGAGCCGACCTTATCTCCATATTAGACATAGCCCCTTCATCAATAGGAGCTTGAGGATTTTGAGTAACATGAGGGGGAACCTCCTCATTAGCATTTTCCTCTCCGGCCCTCCTAGCGATAGTCATTCTTGTATTCATAGCCTATAAGCACAAGAAAAGGATTAGAAGGAAAGACTTAATGGGACTAAGATTCTTGAGGCACGACCAATGAGTAATCAAGAAGTGAGAATTCCTAAGCATCTTGTAGCCTTTCATTCATAGGTGTGGCGCGCTTCACACATATGAACAAGACTCTACTTGACATGATTTCATGAGACATCAACCCTAATATTACCCAATTAACCTTATGCTCTGATACCAAATTTGTTATGCCCTGAGAGCACCCCTTAGGTGTAACACGGAGTACTTGACCCCGAAAGGGTATTATACAAGCCCTTAGCATATATTCGGCATTTCATAGAGACATTGAATAATGTGGAAATTTAAAACTTTTCAACATCAATGTCAAAGTATCTCATATTAGAAAATAGAAAGTAGAATGTCTAGACATCATCATCTCAATGAAACCATCTAAGTACACATAATAATCTCAAATAGGGACCATAGCCCTTGAAACGACCCCAAAAATGCCCGAAAATGTGCTTCGGAAACACCTATAATTGTAATTTCCATATATCTCAAAATCCGTGCATAATTTTGGAAATTCGACTTCATATTCTTATTCAGGGGGTCAAATTGAGTGGGAAATGGGTCTAACC
>JAJOOR010018248.1:0-31953 GCA_036250505.1 Solanum acaule | reverse complement strand
TTTAAACTTTAAAGTCAATTTTAAACTTTAAATTCAATATAAAGTTATAAACTTTAAAATTTAAAGTCAATTTTAAAGTTTAAAGTTTAAAGTTTAAACTTAAATTCAATTGAAACTTTAAAGTAACTTTAAAGTTTAAAGTTTTAAATTGAAGTTTTTTAATAATATAATTTTATTAATTAATAATATAATATTATATAATAATTAAAGTTAATAAAAAAATAAAAAAAAATTACCGGTACGAAATGATCCGGTAAGAACCGGTTCCGGTCCGGTCCAAACCGGTTCCAATCCGGTAACTAAGGGACCGGACGGAACCTTTGGAAATTTCCGGTAAAACCGGTTCCGGTAAGACCCGGTTCCGGTAACGAGGACCGGTTCCGGTAAAACCGGTCCTGTCTGTTTGCCAGCCTTAACTCACGAGCCTAAAATGCATGTCATAAATTCATCAAATGTTGTTGAATCATCAAGTTTCAAAACTCATCAAATTCGAGAAAAATCTTCAGGTCAAAATGTTTCTCCACGCATGATTCTAAAATGCATGTCATGAAGCTCATCAAATTCGTGCTAAGTCTTAGGTTTCGAAGCTCTTCACATTTGAGCTAAGTTTTCAAATCATGATGCTCCTTAACGAGCCAAGTCTTCAAGTCAGAAGAGCTTCATGAAAATGAGTTAAATCTTCAAATTGTTATTGTTGGCCCTCGTGAGTTTAAATCAATATGGTCAAAAAAATCCAATAGGTTGAAAACCTTGAAATAAGTGGCCTAGAAAAATTAGAAGAAAAAAAAACTCACATGTTTTGCATTGAAA
Organism: Solanum acaule; assembly: GCA_036250505.1. Lineage (NCBI taxonomy): Eukaryota > Viridiplantae > Streptophyta > Magnoliopsida > Solanales > Solanaceae > Solanum > Solanum acaule. The sequence goes on along the minus strand of JAJOOR010018248.1, from coordinate 31,143 downwards.
TGTAAAGTAAATACATTTTATTGCTTCAAAATTGCAAGAGTTTTTACACATCATAAGGAAGGGATGAAAAAAATGGACATATCATCCCATACAAAAGGTCTAAGTAGAAAAAAAATCAAACATCAAGAAGTGGTTTGTCAACTCGTCTTGGATGTATTTATCAAGTTCGCATCACCTCTTCATCAAACATCATTGCTTCAAATATTTTTATGGATCGATGCAGCCATAAGCGAGCCTCTATCTTTGACATGGGGGATATTTTGAAGTTTGATTTATTGAGTTGATAATGTGACAAGGAGTTCCTCTCCAGAACTAGGACAAATTGTGGCAAAATATCTTTCTCGCCAAAGCCAAAACTACAGAGGAAGAGGTACAAAGTGTGACTCATCGTTAAGATACAATTTAGAGGAAGATACACTAAGTATTGTTCTCGCCAAAGCCGCAATTGTAGAAGAAGGTGCACTAAGTGTGGTTATTCGCTAAAGCTGCAACTGTAAAACAAGATGCATCAAGTGTGGTTCATCGTCAAAGCCGCAACTGCAAAAAAAAAAAGATGTTTCATGTGTGGTTTGTCATAAAAGCCGTAACTCTAAAAGAAGAAGCATCGCGTGTGATTTGTCATCAAAGTTGCAACTGTAGAAGAAGATGTACTAATGTCGTTGGTCGTTGAAGATGGAATTGCAAAATAAGATGCACCAATTGTGGTTCGTCATCAAATTCACAACTACAAAAGAAGATGCATCATATGTGATTCTTCATCAAAGTCACAACTACAAAAGAAGATGTAGTAAATATGGTTTGTCGTCAAAGTCGCAATTGAAAAGGAAGATTCACCATGCATGGTTCATCATCAAAGGTGTGATTGTAGAAGAAGATGCACTAAGTGTGATTCATTACTAAAGCTACAACTGCCAAAGAAAATGCATCAAGTGTAGTTCATCGTCAAAGCCGCAATTGCAAAATAAGATCACGAAGTGTGGTTCGTCTTCATCAATGCCACAATCGCTAAAATATTACACCATGTATGATTCGTCATCAAAATCGCAACTACAAATGAAGATTCATCAAGTGATTCCTCGTCAATTATGAATTACACCTCACTTTTTTGTATGGTATTGAGAATGTTTGCGGTCCATCGTAAACCTGCAAAAAAAAGTGATGTGTCTCACGATGCCAATTGCACGAAGCTTCTAATCGAAATAAAAAAGATTATGGCATATGCTCTCGCGCTCGTCATGATGAATACGGTTGTTTTGGTTAAGAGTTTTGTGTTATATCTACATGTAGATGATGATAAAATTCTCAATCAATAAGGAACTTAATGGGCGGCTCTTCGGCGAAGATGCAGAGAAGTAAACTCATGAATGTTGTCAAAAATTATTTAGATCACCAATTTCAAAAAATAATTATCATCAATTCATTAGGATTTTTACCTTGATTTTTGTATATATTGTAGACTTTGATGTCTAGTTTCTATAGAATCAAGTCGTTCATCATTGGAAATCTCCTACACCAAGATACAGATGTTTTGGTGAGACTGCATAGAGCTGTAAAAAAGAAGAGGACATATTTGATAGCAAATTTCAAAAATCAATTCCCGCCAATTCAGAAAGGTTTTGATTTTGAATTTTGGATATATCATAGCCCCTTGAGTCTAGTTTCAGGAACATCAAATGAATCATGATTTCAATGTTTCTACAACAAGTTATGAACTTTCTACCGCAGGCGTGCTGTGCTGAAAAATAAGTGACGAAAATTGAGTTTGGTATGCCTCAAGTTGACAATCAATCATTGTAAGAGCATGTGTATTTATAGAAATTAAAAGTACATAAATTTTGTTCCAACAAATTATGGAAAAACCATATTTAAAACAAAATTATGGTAAATTTTCCTAGGAACCAAATTATGGTAAGCTTCTATAGGAATCAAGTTATGGAAAATTTCCACTAGAGTTAAATATGGAAAGTTTTGAAAGACTCCATAAAAAATATATTTCACGAATCCTTCAAGCCTTGTCTTTAAAGGTTGGACATCGCAACAAGCCTCGAAGCAAAGGGCATTTATAGACAGTGAAATTTTATTGATAAATCCATATTAAATTTTGGATTAATTCATAAATTCATGATATATTGACCAAGTCAAATTACCGGTTAATAAAGTCGATTAATATCTAAGTCAAAATATATGACTTAAATAAAGTCCAAATCACATTTAGGGCAGTCCATTAAGTTGACAAAACGAGCCCAATTCATGTTCTTCAAGCCCAAGAACCAAAATTGCTTGGACGAAAATACCCCGAAAACTCTAGTTCAAGCCTATATAAAGAGGTCTTCATAAGACCAAAAGGAGAAGGAAGAAAAAGAAGAAGTCACATAGAAATACATAGAAAATCCTTGCTCTTCAGTGGTGATCTGCAAGTCTTCCACATACAAAGAAATCTTCGCTCCAAGTGTTGAGCCGCAAGTACAAAGAAGTCTTCGCTCCAAAAGTTGAGCCGCAAGTATTCCATAAAATCAAGAACATCATTGAAGAGATGAATCAGGGGATTACATATCCTTTCTTAAAGATTGTAACCTTCGCATAAATTCAAATACAAATATTGTTTTTTGCTTGCTATTTTCCTTTCCTATTTGCTGTATTTCAGGATTGAAACTTTAGACGCATACAGGGGCCTCTCGGAGTCTTGTCCGCCATGTTACGCCTAGGGGCAACCTTGAGTCGTGACATGTAGGCACCACGTCATCAATTTTTATTTCTTTTTTAGCTATTCACTATTTTTCTTAAACACTTTTTAAAATTAATTGTATCAATTAATTAATTTATAAATGTATAACCCCCACTCCTTCTTCTTCCTTGTTGTTCACCATTTCAACCTTCAATACTTTCTTTTCTTCTTCTTCACTATTCAACAATTTTTTTAAATAACTTAAAAAAAGAAAATTCACTATAATATTCACATTATCTTCTTTGAACCCTCCCATGAATTTACCCTCTTGGAGAATGAATTTTTTTGAAAGCCATTTTTTTTCTTGACAACTCAAATAAGAAATGAAGATTGCATAAGAAAGTTTATCCCAAAAAATATATAAATTCTATGAGAAATGTTTGAATGTATCTAGAAATCAAAATGAGTCACTCAAAATTAAGGAAAGTTTACATTTGCGAAATCAACATCAATAATATAAATTGAAATCGACGTCAATAAAATGACATTGGTATTAAATTTTATGGACTAGTAAATAAAAATAGTGGATGGAGGTGGGGATGAAGATGGAAGAGGAGGTGTTTCAATGGAGAAAGAGGTATTCTGAGGAAGACAACAAAATGAAAAGAGAAAAAAATTAAACAAATTAAAAAGGGAACACACTAATTTCATTTACCTGTAAATAAGAAAAAATACATATTTTTAAAGAGTTAATAGATCAAGAAAAACTATTTAAAATATTGGTTATATATTGGCCAATAAAAAAAGCCATGTGTAGGATTTTTAAAAATCTAATTTTTTTTCTCTTTTTTCACGCGCTTTTAGGAGAGTACGCCCATTCTCTCTGCCACATCATCCCTTAGGGGGTATTAAAATCACTTGAAAGATGTTAAGGGGGTATTTAAACACTCGTGTAGTTTAAGTGCTAAAGTAAGTTGTGTTGCCAAGTTTAGGGGGGTTTTATGTGTTTTCGCTATCTTGTTTATTGCATTACCACATATGTAGTACATTTTGAGTACTAACTGCATACTTTTCTACCTTCATTGTTTCATAATATCTATTCTAATATACATTTTCCAAACCTTGATTAGTATATGATTCTATTAGCCTAGTACCACTTTGTTGAGTCCTCATGGTTCGGGGGCATACCACCTATGCATTCTTATGATTATGTCAGACTTTACCTTTCAGTTTCAGATGTTCAAGTGAACTAGGGCTTTCCTAGCAACTCACTTATGATTAGAGGATTTTTTAGACATTAGTATTTCTTTTTATGAGTCTTTGTATTCACATTTCTCTTATATGTTGAGATAGTCATTTCAGATACTATTATATTTTCCATGATTCTTTCAGTGATGTTGTTATCTTAGTGTCACGTTATACAATGTGGTTAGCTTAGGGTCTCTCGGGACTCTAGATTCTAGGTCATGTCTAGGGGGTAGTCTTGGGTCATGACAAACTTTGTATCATAGCCAGGTTCAAGTGTCTTAGGGTGTTTGAAAGTCACATTAAGTAGATTCTTGTTCATGGGTGTGAAGCGTGTCATGTTTATATGTGAGAATCTACGAGACGTTTAAGAAATACTTCACTTTATTCATACTCTTAGTCGCACTATATAGCTGAACTCTATGAAGTTTGCTTCTAACTTATGTTCTATGCATTTTCAAAAATATGCCTCAAAGAAGATATCATGTGAGAAGAAATTTGAATGTGGAACCAAAAGTACCACAATCTTCGGCTAGTCCCTTGGTCAAGCAAGTCACTCATGCAGAATTTAGGGCTGCTTTCCAAGTGTTTTCCCAATCCATGACTTCTCAAGCCATCTATGAGGTTGTAGCTCATGTGAACTAAATGTGGGTATATCGACAACTAGATTATGGGACTTCACTCTGATGAATCCTCTAGAATTCCATGGCTCATAGGTGGACGAGGATCCACGAGAGTTTGTTGAGGGTATTCAAAAGATTAGTGAGATCATAGGTGTCACTCCAGCTGAGATTGCGAACTTGGTTGCTTATCAGTTGAAAGGGTTGATCATATTTGGTTCTAACAATGGAAGGAAGAAAGGCCAATTGATGTGGGTCTATTGGATTGGGACAAGTTCAAAGGTGTTTTTCTAGATTGATTCTTCCATCTTGAGATGAAAGAGGCAAAGGCCCAATATTTCATCAACTTTAGGCAAGGAAACATGAGTTTGAAAAAGTATGCTTTGAAATTCACTCAACTCTCCATCTATTGTACCATTGGAGAGTCTTGGTATAAAATAGAATCTTTCTTATAAAGAGATTCCGTTTGAGATTTTGGACTGGCAAGTTAAGTTAAGGAATAAAGAAGTTGCATATGTAAAGGTCTTATGGAGGAATCAAAGAGTTGAGGGTTCTATTTGGGAAGCCGAGGTGGATATAATGTCATGTTACCCACATCTCTTTCCCTCTGATCCTACTCTAGCCAGAGGTATTTAGTTCTTCATGGTCCATCCTCATGTCTTAGTCATTTTCATGTTTCCTCATGCATACATGCTTATAAAAACTTACCTTTAAGATTTTTATTTAACTTTGATTGACTTCTTCATGAATATGTGCATTTGAGCATGATTTGCATGCATGCCTTATGAAGTGATGTTTTGAATATGTTTAAGCTTGGAGTTTATGCTCTTCCTTGGTTATGTGTTGTTGATGAAGTTGCATTCTTGTTGGGTTGTTAGATCTCTTTCCTATCCTCCTTAAACTACCTTAAGTCCCATTCGAGGACGAATGTTCCCAAGAGGGAGATATTGTAACACCTCAAAACTTGAAAAAAAAGGGAGAAAATAATTTTTTGGGTTGAGGACTGTGTCTACGGTTCCTATCTAAGAACCGTAGAAGCTTCTACGGGCCGTAGATGGTGAACGTAGGAAGTGGGGAAATAATTTTATAAAATCAACTCTCTGAAACCTTTTAACGGTTCACCAGGACAGTCTGTCGACCTTCGTACGAATGTTAAATAGGTCTCATAAATCACTTCAAGACTTGGTGAAATTTTAAGGGGTAAAGTTGGTTTCTACAGTTGGCATGTATGGACCATAGGAAGACCTACAATCCGTACATGGGTTTCGTCAAAAGTTGGTCCAAATAATAGTTTCTAAACTTTATCTACGGTTGATCAGTACGGTCCGAAGTCCAACCCATAGGTGAGGCTCGATAGTTATTTTAAAGGGGCTTTTAGGTCATTTCCTAATTGTTTTAACCCAATACTATGTCGTTTTAACTTCTACCTTAGGCCCTATATAAACGTTTTAAACCCCTAAATTACCCATTCACAACTCATGTCCAAATTCATCCTCCCAAATTCTCTCAAATCTAAGGAAGAAGAAAAAGAGCTAGTGTTCCACTCAAGTCTCAAAATTCTCCATTTTTCTTGAGCTTAAAGGATCAAGGTATGTGTGTATTCACCCATGGAGTCCTTTCCTCCATGGGATCCCCAAAGAATTCAATTTCTCAAATAAACTTTCAATTGATTAAATTAGGGTTTCAACACAATGAATGTGGGTTTCATCTAATTATGATTGATTGTGGTTAATTAAGTCTTCTAATATATGAATCGATGTTAACCCATGATATTTAGTTGAAATTGCATTGACCCATGCCTAAATTATCCTTTTCAACTAGATCCTGTGATGAACCCGTGAATCCATGAATTGGGAAATTATAAGGATATGTTTGTTTTATGAAATGACTATGAATGAATTGATGATGCTTTGGAAGGAAAGTATAAAGGTTGTTGTAAAAGTTTTACTCACATGTTATGATGATCAAGATTGTGAAAGGTATTTCTCACAAAAGAATTCACATTGGAGAAAGGTTTTCTCATACATGTTGAATCATGTTTAAGGTGCTATTCTATGTTTTGATCTTGAAATGTGTGGATTGGTATTGAGTGTTTCCTTTTCCTATGTTAAATTGATATTTTACTTTTATCTATTCCGTTGGGATTTAGACTTAGCATCAAGAGGGCTTTGAGGTGGATGCTCAAATAGGATAGTCTTTAGTAGCAACCTCTAGTCCCAAACTACGTTCTCCCTTAGAATTGTCTTAAATGACCTAGCTAATGGAGTCACTTTAGCAAATAATGATATGTATGGATTCTACCTTGGCAAGTAGTTTCCCCTTCTTTCGGTATGAGGGATATATCGGATTCCATGATCTAGCTCTCATGGTCTTATTGTCGGTTAAAACTAATATCCCACAAAATGATTATGTTTTCTTGAAAACTTTTCTTATGTCCTTTATGTTAATGTACTTGACCGTGTTTTCATGATTTTCTTGTTATTTCTTCTTTAAAGCTTTCAAATGTTTCAATATGATAATGCGTACTCATTTTTAAGCTATTCATGTTATCATGCCTATGTTTATGCATATTTAGTAGAGCCATAACCAACTCTCATTCTTCTGCAGCTGGTGGGGCAAGGACCATCCCAGCCACCACCCGGGCCAACTATTGCACCTGAGTTATAGGATTTTATTTCTTAGCTATTGGTCGTACTTGGGGACATGCAGCAGGCCCCAACTCCACCTATTTAGTCGGTATTAGTGGCTCCCTAGGTTGTGGTGCCATTAACATCCATTGTTGTTCATCCAGTTATTGCACCTAGAACTATGCCATTAGAGGAGCAAAAGATGCTTATATTGTTCTTGAGATTGACTCCTTCAAGTTTTTCTAAGGCTTTAAGTGAGGACGCCCATGAGTTTTTGATGACTTGAAGGGAGAGATTGTACACCTTGGGTTTAGTAGAGTCTCGAGAGGTAAACTTTACCATTTATAAGCTTGATGGACCAGCCAGATAGTGGTGGAGGACCGTTATGGAATGTAGACCAATTAGGTCCCCTCTTTTGACTGGGACAGAGTTTTTAGATGCCTTCTAGTCCAAGTTTGTTTCGAGGAGTGTTAAGAATTGACTTAGGAATCAATTTACTAGACTGGAGCAAGATTCTATGACTATTTCAGAGTATGAGACTAGATTCCACTAGCTATCTAGGCATGCCGCCATGATTTTACCTACTGAGCAGAAGAGGACTTTTTTCTTTGTCCATGGTTTAAGGTTGCAGTTGTGCATTAAGACTGAGTCTATGGCCTCAATGGGTAGGTCTTTCTTGGATGGTGTTGATCACACCCGTACCATGGAGAAGATCCATCGCAAGGTCCAATGGGGTACTGATAAGAGGGATCATCATTAGGGTAGTTATAGTGGTTCCCAATCTAGGGACAGGAAATCTTATAACAGTCCTTGCCAACTCTACCACTACTATGGCCAGTCTAATCGGCCTTTTCAAGCAGCTCTCCAGAACTCAGCGGGCGAGCAATCTAGTAGAGGTGGTTTTGGTGCAAGTCAGACTTCAAGAGGCTCTCATTCTGGTTCTTTGGGCCAAGGTGGCCATTCTTATAAAGTTCATTCATCTCAAGGTTGTTTTGATTCTGATGATCTTGACCACTAGTCAATAAAGTGTTCTCAATGAGGGACTATTGAGCCTACTTCTCAGGCAGCTCAACTAGTTTCAACAGTAACACCTCTAGTTAGGGGCGGTGCTTAAGGTCAGGGGTGTAAAGGTAGTCGTATAGGGATTTGAAGAGGGTCCCGGGAGGTGGAGTAGGAGGTAGATCATATGCTAAGTTTAGAGGTGAACATGTCCACCATTATGCAGCTCTAGTGAGTGCAGAGGTTGAGGCATCAGACGTTTTCATCATAGGTATGATTCTTTTATTCCATCAGCCCGCCTTGGATTTATTTGATCATGTTTCTACATATTCTAAATGTCTCCTTTTAATATGCCTCTCAGTTGGGTTTACCTTCTGAGACTCTATCAGCATCGTTACTTGTTTTGAACCTTGTGGGTGAGATTTTAGTAGTGGATCAGGTGTATATATTTTTTGTTTGGTGGCTATTAAGGGGTGTGAAACTTGGTTTGACCCTATTGTTTTGGATACACTTGATTTTGATGTTATTTTGGGATGGACTGGTTATATCCTTACAATGGAGTCTTGGATTACTTCGTGAAGACCATTACCTTAGCCATGTCTGGTATCCCTCTGATGGTGTGGCAGGGCTCCTTTAGTCACACACCCACTGGTTATATATGTCTTGTGTTTAGGATCAGATATTAGTGTCCAGTGGGTGCTTAGCCTATTTGACTTATATGCATGATGTTAGTAGGGATGGCCCTACAGTTGATTTGGTTCTTATGTGCGTGAGTTCACAGATGTTTTTCATGTTGATCTACCCGGCCTTTCTTATGAGCGTGATATTGATTTTAATACTGACCTTGAGATGGACACTAGTCCTATCTCTATTCTGTCTTATTAGATGGCCCCTGTAGAGCTTAAATAGCTCAGTATTCAGCTTCATGATCCCTTAGGTAAGGAATTCCTTAGATCATGTGTTTTGCAGTGTGCTTTGCCATGGGGTGATATTTTCTATTTGTCAAGAAGAAGGATAGGTCTATGTGCATGCGTTTCTACTACAGGCAGTTGAACAAGGTATGGTCTATATGCATGCGTATCGATTACAGGCAGTTGAACAAGGTGATGGTGAAGAATAAGTACCATATGCCTCGTATCAATGACTTTTTTATCATCTTTAGGGTGCCTTAGTGTTTTCTGAGATTGATTTGAGATTAGGTTACTGATGAGTCCACAAATTGGACTCATTTAGGGCTATGTTTTGATAGATTTAGTGTCCTCAAATGCATATTTTGTCTCAATATCTGATGAAAACCCTTAAATTTCAGGTATTTGGAGTTTGAGGAAATACATGGACACTACTTAGCAAAAAGGAACAAAGGCACCCGAAAGAACGAAGAAATGAAGATCTGAGAATCATTGAACCCATTCGGCGAGTCGCCAAAAGGTCTTATCCTCGCCTTTTATTCCAGTGTTCTGAGCCTTGAAAGAAAATCAAATCGGGAGTAAAAAGGATCAATCGGCGTGTCGCCGAGAAGTTCCGCGAATAAGTACTATGTCGCCCAATGATCCAAAACACGACGATGCTGAAGGATAGAGCAAGACGGCGATGAAACCTACCAAAGGGCGGATCACCGAATTGATTGGCAATCTCGACTAACGACGCCGAATGATCCGTTGCAGCACAGATTTTTGAAAACTATAAATACTCGTTGAGAGTTGTAACTTAATATCAAGTTTTTAATATAGAAATTTTTAACATAGAATTTTGAGTTCTAAGTTTGGAGAGGGTTTTGAAGAACTTGAAGATTCAAAAGGTTTCAATTCCAAGAATTTGGACTTGGGTCTTATGGATTCTTCACTCTTTGCTTGTTTTGAGACTTAAATCTTCATACCCATTTGAATGCAAACTCATATAAGTATAAATTTCTATCTCTTTTACATGTCTAGCTAAAACCCCAATTCTTGGGGTGTGATTTTGTGAATATGGGTTAGATTATATGTTGGGTGTTGCTTGTTGATGATTTATTTGTTGTTTAGATGTGATTTCATTTAGTAGTTGTGATTTCGTTTAGTAGTTGTGGTGGAACTTAATGAAATTGTAGTTCCAAATACGATTTCACCTTTATGTTTTCGGCTTGCTCGAGAGAGGGGTCGTAAAACTAAGACTACTAAATTGATGGCCGGTGGGATTGGGTCGACATGAGGTTCAGCTCGAGAGAGTGAACCCTAGTCCTTCTCCCACACACTCAGCTTGAGAGAGTGAGTGGGCTAAGGTGGAGGCTGTTCTTTATGCGGCAACTCGGTGTACGAGAGAAACTGTGTTGATTAGAGGTAAGTTGCTCGAGAGAGAATTTACCCCCACTATAGTCTAGCCTAATCATAAATATTCAATGGATTTATTATCAAAAGCATGTACCCAATAGTTTAGTCTATCCCGTATTCCTATCACATCCCAAGAATCCCCTCTCCTTGATTAGTACTCCTTATATTTTCGCTGACTTTTGTTTACTTGTGACAAACCCCCATTGTTAATTGACAATCTTGTGTCACCCCTTAGATTTAACATGTTCTTATTCGATAATGTTTTTAGCTATGACTAATTAGAATTTAATTTTATTTTTCTATTAATTCTCAAAACCACTACCTTGGGACTCGACCCCAACCCTTGGTTGGATTACTTTACTATTGTACGACCGTAGACACTTGCATTGGAAGTTGTGTCTTGATTACGCAAACATCAAAATGGTGCCGTTGCCGAGGAGTGGTGTTATTTGAGAATTCTTAGATTAGTAGAATTTTTGTTCTTCTTAGTTGTAGTTTACTTACTTATTTTTTAGTGTTGTATTGTTTGTTCGTGTATAGAAGTAGGACAATGAGTACGAATAATCATTATGGGTATCAAACGGATCACCCCCTCTTGAAACTGTTGAACCTTAGGGATAACCTCTTAATGTTCAAATAAGTAGGGGATGAAATCCTTCAGGCAATGTGGCTGAAGTTTCAGGCAGTGCTGCAGCCATGCCTCACTCATGGGATGACCGACAAGGTGATACTAGAAAGCTTCTATCGGGGTCTAGGACCCGATAATAGAAATAATGTTGATCAACTTTTCGCGGGTGGTATGCTGCACTAGCCCTATGAAGTCATAGCCGAACTCCTAGATGGCATGGTTGAAGCTAACAAGGAGACCAAAAAGAAACAATAGTAGGATGCACTACTAGCTCAGTTGGATTTTTTATCCAAAAGAGTCATGGAGTTGGAAGCACAAGCCTTGAAAAAGGACAAGCACTTCTCCCTTCGAGAGTGTACAAAGGGGAAGAAGAAGGAGGGAGTACAAGATGACGAATTCCTCTCACTCATTCAACAAAAAATCGAAGAACAAGACAAGATGTTGAATAAGATGAAAGAGAACATCGACATGCTGAATAAAGCGACAACCTCTAACTCCATGACAATTTGGCTACAAGATGCCAAGATAAATCATTTAATATCAGGTCGCTATCCACTGTTTGCCGAGGACTCGCCTAGTTACACCATGGCCGACTCCGAGGTGAGGACTATAGATTAACTTGCATCGTGCCACAACGTTAACTAAGGCGCTGTTTGGGAGGCAACCCAAAACCCTTTTTTGCTTTTTATTCATGTTATGGTAAAAATAACGGTGTGTTGTTTGTACATGTTGAAGCGTGGAAAGTGTTCAAAAAAGTGCAGGGTGGCGAGCAACAGGTCCAGTCGGCAAATCGCCGAAGAGGTCGGCGACCTCGATGGAGACCATCGTTGGTACCCTCACATTAACTAGAGGTCCTGTAAATTTCGGCGAGGAAACTAAAACATTCGGCGTTCCGCCGAGTGATTAGGTGAGCTTGACTAATGTCGCTGAGTGGGCAAAAACTGGACGGTTTTGCAAGCCAAAGGTTTAAAAGTTTCAACTTTATTCACTTTCCCTCACTTTTTATCTGCCCAAACTCATACCTGCACTCTAACTTCAATATTTCTTGCACTTTTGGAGTATTTTGGCTGGTTGATTTGTGCTCAGAATTAGACTACCTTGCCACCTAACGTCTCAATCATTTTGTAGTCAATTCCAAAAGGTCAGTTTTCTATACCTCGAATTTATTTTATAAAAATTTATGCTCATTTGCAATTGCCAGATTTTGTTGAAAGTATTTTGACCCTGCAGGATAGGATTAGATTGTTTACACGCATGCTTTAATGTGACAATCTTGCTCGAGTAGTTGTGACTATTGAATTCCAGTGATTGTATGCCTTAATCAGGCTTAAAATTCGAAGGGTTGTGTTTGGGTGCTATAGGTCATACCTTGATTGTACTAGTGCGTACTTTGATTTTGTCTTCAGGGGTTACAGGGTTGAATTCGAGAAGATGGGTTGAAAATAGGTACGTTGAGCCGTTTGGAGAGCTGGGTCGAGCTCGCTGAACCACTCGGCGGTTCGCCTAACGTCCCCATCTCGCCTTTAATTTAATGATAAATGTGCTATTAATTCTGTAACTTTTGGCGAGAAGTTGAAGGTCACCAAAGACTTTCGGTGACTCGCCAAAAGTCTCGTTTTACCCTTGTTAACTCCCCTAGATCTATGTGCACTGTAGCTTTCAGCGGACTAACTCTAGATCGCCGAATGATATCGGCGACTCACCGAAAGAGTCGGTGAAGCTTATCAGTACTTTTGTCAAATATTTCTCTAACTTCTCTTCGAGATTTTGTAAACATGACTAAACCTAAAGCTGCTGAAAGAATAACGCCAGCTCAAGAGAAGTCCAAAGGAATTGCGATAAAGGAAGATGCAGTTACGTCGAAAGGAAAAGCTTCGAAACTACCCACAACTACTGGGAAAGGCAAGGGCAAGAGTCCCACTCCTGCTAGGAAAACCATTACCCTAGACCCTGATACTCCTTCAGGGGTCAGGGGATTTTGCAGAGCAGTACATGTCTTTCTGGCAGACTCACAATCACCAGACCTTGGTGAAGCTGGCACTGTTGTTCCCCTTGAGGTGACTTCAGGCAATGATGCCCAGGCTCAGGGTAAGGCATCGGACATTGATGCCCAGACAGATGGAGAGACTGCATAGACAGGATAATTTCTTTACCTCCTTCTCTGTCTTACTTTATTTTGACTTTTGGATTTTGTGTCATTTACATTTGAGGACAAATACTTTTTAAATGTGGTGGAGTGAGGCTCACCTTTTGTGTGCTATTTGTGACTCATGTTTTTGTGTATATATTTGGGTTGTTCTGTTTAAAAATTGTGTTTTATACACTATTTTGTGGAGGTTTGAGCTTGTGGATCTGTGTTTTAAATTACAAAATGATTTTGACCCTTTCAAAAAAAATTGGCACCCCTTCTGTTTGAATGTGGATGTTTCTTCGCAAATTTGAGTATCGGTTCCGATCATTACCGATGACATGGATAGTGCTTATAATCGAACAAACATGAATGTGCGGCTACAATGAGGCCAAATGAAGTTGCATAGACAATATGTGAACTCTTTGCATCTGGTTGTGACTAGCCAATGATCAAATCAAGTCTCTTGTGATGATCGTTGCACACTAGCGAAAGTGTGGAGTCTTGTTTGACTTATAGTGTCAATGCCTAGTGTGATGAGCTTACCTGTGAACTATGCATGATGGATCCTAGAATTTTCCCCGCTGGTCCGGTCAACTAAGTGATGCTCTCTCTTGATATGATCTTAGGCAACTTCTAAGAGTGTGAGCCAATTTGATATATACCTCTTTTGTGACCTACCTTGTGAGTGTGTGAACCGCTTTTGAACAACCCTTGAGCCTTACCTTCCTTTGGAAGAAACTTGATGAAAACTAGATATTTCTTTATCCATTACACATAATCCTCAGGAAGTTGTGGTTAGATGAATAGCCAACTTAGGCCAAAAGCCTAAGTTGGGGGTGTGGTGAAAAAAGAAGGCAAATCAAGAAGTGCAAGAAAATCCTTCTTACCTATGATTTTGAGAAAAATGGAACCCCTCCATAAAAAAGAGAGAGAGAGAGAGAAAGGAAAAGAAAAAGAATGAAAAAGTTGAGGAATAAAGTCTGAAGATATAAAGAAAATGGGGTTTCCAAACAATTCATGGAAAGTGAATAATAAGATGACTTATGAGCACTAAAGAGAATGATGAAAGAATAGGAAATGAAGTGTTGTGAGCACCACATTTCATGAGGATGAAAGTCACTGAGCTTAAATGACCATACCTTTGCACTCAGCCCCATTACAAGCCTTGAAAAGACCTTTTTGATCTTGAGTAAGCCGCAACAAATGTTGATTGGAAAATACGGGCAAACCTATGGGTGAAAGAATGTATTGTGTTCTTCCTTGTGAGAGTGAGCGTTGTATTTGATTCCGAAACTTTAAATGATTAAACCTTTGAGTGTGAATATGGAATCATTCCTTGTGTGAGGGCATTTGAACACTTTGGTTGAGCTTGAACTTGCATTTGAAGAAAGTATTGTGAGCATGAGATTCTTTGATATTGGTGAGTCACAACTTGAATCTTTGAGTGTACATTTGATCTTTGCATAAGTAAATTGAGTCTTGTTGTGTGCATTCATGACTGATGCTTGTGTAGCACTGTTCGAGATACCCTTTTTGAATGGTTGAACTTGAGTTTGCTTGAGGACAAGCAAAAGTTTAAGTTGGGGGTGTTGACGAGTCCACAAATTGGACTCATTTAGGGCTATGTTTTGATAGAATTAGTGTCCTCAAATGCATATTTTGTCTCAATATCTGATAAAAACCCTTAAGTTTCAGGTGTTTAGAGTTTGAGGGAAAGCATAGACACTACTTAGCAAAAAGGAACAAAGGCACCCGAAAGAACGAAGAAATGAAGATCTGAGAATTGCCGAACCTGTTCGGCAAGTCACCAAAAGGTCTTATCTTCGCCTTTTATTCCAGTGTGCTGAGCCCTGAAAGAAAGGATCAAATCGATGATGAAAAGGAGCAGTCGGCGTGTCGCCGAGAAGTTCCGCGAAGCAGTACTATGTTGCCCAATGATCCAAAATACGACGATGCTGAAGCATAGAGCAAGACAGTGATGAAACCTACCAAAGGGCAGATCGCTGAGTTGATTGGCAATCTCGACTAACGATGTTGATCCGCTGCAGCACAGATTTTTGAAAACTATAAATACTCGTTGAGAGTTGTAGCTTAATATCAGGTTTTTAATATAGAAATTTTTAACATAGAATTTTGAGTTCTAAGTTTGGAAAGGGTTTTGAAGAACTTGAAGATTCAAACGGTTTCAACTCCAAGAATTTGGAATTGGGTCTTGTGGATTCTTCACTCTTTGCTTGTTTTGAGACTTAAATCTTCATACCCATTTGAATGCAAACTCATATCGGTATAAATTTCTATCTCTTTTACATGTCTAGCTAAAACCCCAATTCTTGGGGTGTGATTTTGTGAATATGGGTTAGATTATATGTTGGGTGTTGCTTGTTGATGATTTATTTGTTGTTTAGATGTGATTTCGTTTAGTAGTTGTGGTGGAATTTAATGAAATTGTAGTTGCAAATACGATTTCACCTTTGTGTTTTCAGCTTGCTCGAGAGAGAGGTCGTAAAACTAAGACTACTAAATTGATGGCCGATGGGATTGGGTTGACATAAGGTTCAGCTCGAGTGAGTGAACCCTAGTCCTTCTCCCACACACTCAGCTCGAGAGAGTGAGTGGGCTAAGGCAGAGGTTGTTCTTCATGTGGCAACTCGGTGTTCGAGAGAAATCGAGTTGATTTGAGGTAAATTGCTCAAGAGAGAATTTACCCCCACTATAGTCTAGCCTAGTCACAAATATTCAACGGATTTATTATCAAAAGCATGTATCCAATAGTTTAGTCTATCCCGTATTCCTATCACATCCCAAGAATCCTCTCTCCTTGATTAGTAATCCTTATATTTTCGCTGACTTTTGTTTACTTGTGACGAACCCCCATTGTTAATTGACACTCTTGTGTCACCCCTTAGATTTAACATGTTCTTATTCGATAATCTTTTTAGCTATGACTAATTAGAACTGAATTTTATTTTTCTATTAATTCTCAAAACCACTCCCTTGGGACTCGACCCCAACCCTTGGTTGGGTTACTTTACTATTGTATGATCATAGACACTTGCATTGGAAGTTGTGTCTTGATTACGCAAACATCAGTTACCATCAGCTACGGATTAGTGTGGAGGACATCCCTAAGATGGCTTTTAGGATTTGTTACAGCCATTATGGATCCCTAATGATGTCTTTTGGGTTGACCACTTCCCCAACAACATTCATGGACATGATGACGTGTGTGTTCACGCCGTATCTAGACTCATTCATCATTGTTTTCATTGATGACATTCTAGTATATGCACAAAGTAGGGAGTAGTGATTTCAAAAACATTTTTGGGATGAGTCTCGGGGTGAGTCCCGAGGTGGAGAGTACCAAAAATGCTCCTGGGCACATATTGAAGGCATAGATCCATAGGTTTAAGTCATATAATTTGAGTTGAATCCCTGAGCGTAAAAATGTAAGTCATGGGCATTAAAATGTAGGCCCCAGTAGTTAATTTTTTTATTTATTTTTTTGGGGGGGAGGGGGTTAAACCATTTTTGCATTAGATCTTTTTTTTTTACTGGTGTAATAATATTTAAATTTGATGCTATAATATTTTTTTCATATTTCGTAGTGATTTTTTATAAAATATATAAATAAACTCTCATAGAATATGACATAGCTATAAATAATTTTTTAGATAATTGTGTCTGAAATTGATAGGATGGAGCTTTCATAGCAGTAAGTTCCTGAGACAACTCTATTCATTCTTTGTCATTACTCTTACATTATTTATCCTTCTTCTTCTTCTTCATTAAAATATAAAATAATAAGCAATGAAAATATTAATTGAGTGTGGGAAAGACTAGCAATGTGAAGATGGATGATGATTTCATTTTTAAGATTATTTTGGCTATTATAAAATTTGTGTTGTTAGTTATTACATTTCTCAAATATTAATTATCATACTTTTTTCTATATTATTGGTTATTAATATCTTTCCCATATAATAATAATAATATATTTTTTCTATAATATTGATTATTTATTAAAATCTATTTGTAAATTATTGAAAGTTTTACTTTTGCTTATTTTCTTAATAATAAAATTATAAAATTGAATATGCATGAGATGCACGCCCCATAGATCCATGGCACTTACGACCCATGTCTCGGGGCTTACGTCTCGCCCAATACCGCATAAAACGCATCACCTCACGTCGACGCATTTGAAAACACTATAGGGAGGAACACAAGTAGCATTTGAGGATTGTGCTCCAGACTTTGAGATATCAATGGTTTTATACCAAATTCTAAAAGTATGAATTCTGGTTTGAGTCTATAGCATTCTTGGGGCACGTGGTGTCCAAGGATGTCATTATGGCTTAATTCTAACTTCCTCTTAACATTGTCAAAATTAAGGGATGATCTTTTGTGATCAACACTCTTTCTTTCAGCTCTGATAGCCGTTTGGGGATGAACGATGGGTATATTTGTATCTATTATAACAACCTAATCCATCGTTATTCAAAAGCCACCTTGTGCGAAGTATCGAAATCTTTTGGAATATGTTGTCAATTTAAAATTGGGGTGACACAACCAAATCACATAATTTGAAGGTTGATCCAGGCTGACACCATTCCGCCATAGTGGAAATATTCTATGGCAGTGGGTCAGCTGCTATAGCAGGGTTGGCGGGGGTAGAACTAGGAAAATGCAATTTCTTTTAATTGACCTCTCCTCTTTTAGTGGTAAAATAGGTTAGGGCTATCCCAAAAACCCTTCTAGGCCAATTTAAGCTTGAGGACA
Source organism: Solanum acaule (assembly GCA_036250505.1). NCBI lineage: Eukaryota > Viridiplantae > Streptophyta > Magnoliopsida > Solanales > Solanaceae > Solanum > Solanum acaule. Next base: position 13,143 of record JAJOOR010018248.1, on the reverse strand, counting down.
ATAGATGGGAGGGATTTCAGTGCAAGGAAGGTCAACACCCATGAAATTCTGATCTACGTTCCACAGGAATCGACTCTTTGTCATGACCCAAAACTACCCCCTAAACATGACATGGCGAATAGAATCCCGAGAGATCATAAACAAGTCACTTAGCATTAGCATGACTATAAGATATCAACATAATAGAAATAAAGAGATAAACAAAATATAAGTCTCAAAACTTCAACTCAACATGATACCAAAATAGAGTACAAAGACTGTAAATGCGGAATTCTACTAAGTCTGATAACAAGCCTCTAATATCATAGGTGTGACTAGGACAAGCCCTAGCTCACGAAATAAGTTTGAAAACTGAAAAGACTAAAATAGACAAGAAACTCATAATGTGTGATCATGACCTTAAATCATGAGGACTCACTACAATCTAAGCATAGATGAATCAATCAACAAGCCACAGTCGGATGGAGGAACATCATATTCAATATTATATAACAATATAGGCACAAGAGATATATGTGTCAGTACTTGAAATGTACTGAATATGAGGAACATGCATAAACATAAACATAAATATGCATAGTTTGAAGACGTGATGATGCATGACCAAGTAAAACCATATCAAATCTTGATAAGCTAAAATTATAAATCATAGGACAAGGTCAATGAAACATTTGAAAATCATAACATAAACTTATATCATAGTCTTTGAGGAAGTCTTAAACCATTTGAGAAAAAAAATCTTTTGTGGGACATTTACCGTTAATCGATATAGACCAAGTGAGCTATAAAATGAAATTTGGTGTCTTACTCCCACACCGAAAGAGATTGTCGTACTTGCAAAGGTAAGGACCATGTTCTCAAGCTTAGGTGGATCCATTAGTTATGTCCAATTGGGACAAGGTCCTACGGGGGAACGTAGTTATGGGACAAGGGCATTTCTACTAGAGACCTAGACTCTACTAACAGAAGAGTCTCCATCCCAAAGTCCTCTCGGTACTAAGTAAACCCCCAATGGAAATAAGCATAATCATAATACATGGAAGGGTAAAAATTTAGTAATACCAATCCAATCATGAACTTCATATAATAGATTATCTCCTTTCAAAATCATAATTTCATTACATAATCATAAAGACACTTATCTCAAGAATCGAAATAATGATCATCTATCATAATGAGAATACTTCACTTTGGAGCAACCTTTACTTAAAACATGGTGATACTTTATCTAAAAGCATCCTTGATTCATAAATTCCTTCATTTTATGATGCATGTATAATCTCAAAGCATAGTTTATAATCATAAAGTAGTCTATAGTATGGGTTCATATGAAAATCATTGAAAACATAAAAATGTGATCAAATCATGCATAATAAGATCAAATATAATGAATTTAGTCATAAACAAGTGAACCCATGAGAAATCATGCAAAACCCTAGAATTTGGGTTGGAATCATAGAGGTGATAAATAGAGAAATCATTGGAACTCAATGGATGAAAAAAGTATCCATTGATGAACTTATCACATACCTTGATGAACCCAAGCTTTGGAATTGGGTCAGGATACTTGAAAGCTTGAAGAACCCTAATTATTCCACTTGAGAGAATCATTGGAGAGATTTTGGAGAGAAAACCTTGAGAGCTTTTGGGGTTTTGAGTGAATGAGAGGGAATGGGTAAAATTTGAAGAGTGAATTCAGTTAGAGGACCTTAGAATGTTCAAAAAATGGCGTAGTTTAGGTGTAAAAAGAGTAGGAAAAGACCAAAATAACCCTGAACATAAAAATGTCGAAGGGTACCTATGGACCCATGTACAATCTGTACAAGGAGATACAGACCATCTTGGTCATCCATAGGTCAAGATACTGGAGACTAGAATCCAAACCAATGACTACAGACCAATTTCCACGGTCCGTGGAACACCCTACGACCCATAGGTCCTGACGTACAACCCATGTCACCCAACAATATCACAAAGTCTAAACACCTACGAACCACACTTTCTACGGGTCGTACCACTGCCTACGGACCATCCTATTGGTCTATGGGAAACTTTCAGAGACTCAACATTTAGAATTTTCCAAGACTCATTCCACGACCACCCTTCTATGGACTGTAGGACCCTGTACGGTTTGTAGGTGGCTTCATTCAAAAAGGTACCAACACATTTCTACCACAATTCCCTTTCCAACTCACTTATGAATTTTTGAGGCGTTACAATATCTTCCCCTTGGGAACATTCATCATCGAATGGGACTCAAGCTAGCATGAATAGAGTAGGGAAAGAGATCTATCAACCCAACATGAATGCAAATAACATCAAAATACATAAAACTAAGGAGTAATCAACCCCAAGCTAAAACATGAATTTTAAAACATATTTCCTGAACATACATACATATGGAAACATGAGAATATCTAAAATGCATGAATTTTAAAGACTAAACATAAGGAACTACTGCCTCAAGCTAGAATTGAAAAGGACGAAAAGAGATGGGGGTACTTGGACATCATGTTGGCTTCGGCCTCCCAAGTTTCACCCTCAACTAATTGATTTCTCCAAAGAAATTTCATCGAAGCAACTTCCTTATTTCTCAATTTCCAAACTTGATGATCCAAAATCTCGTTTAGAATCCCTTCATAAGAAAGACTTTCCTTAACACCAACACTCTCCAAAGGCACAACCGTAGTAGGATCACTAATACACTTTTTCAATAACAAAACATAAAACACTGGATGCATCGACGCCAATTCAGAAGGCAAATCCAACTCATAGGCTACCTTGTTGAAACGTCTCAAAATCTGGTATGGGCCTACATAATGGGGACTAAGCTTTCCATTCTTTCCGAATCTTATCACACGCTTCATAGGTGATATTTTCAAGTATACCTAATCATCAATATCAAATTCAAGTTCTCTTCTTCTAACATTTGCATAAGACTTTTGTCGACTTTGAGCCATTTTCAACCTCTCTCTGATAAGTCGAACCTTCTCCATAGCCTCATGCACCAACTCGGTCCCTATTAAAGTGACCTTACCAACTTCGAACCAAACAATATGAAACATACACCTCCTACCATAAAGAGCCTCAAATGGAATCATTTGAATACTTGAGTGGTAACTATTCTTATAAGCAAACTCAATCAAAGGCAAATGATCATCCAAATTACCCTTGAAGCCAATCACACAAGCTCTTAACATAACTTCCAAAGTCTGAATAGTACGCTCGGCTTGACCATCAGTCTGAGGATAAAAGGTTGTATTAAGCTTAACTTGGGTATCAATGCCTTTTTGAATAGATCTCCAAAACTGAGAAGTAAATTGGGTAGCTCTGTCGAAAATAATAGATAAAGGCACTCCGTGCAACTTCACCATCTCCCAGATATACAACTTAGCAGCGTTCTCATCTAAGTAAGAAGTCCTTACAAGTATAAAATGTGTCGATTTTTAATCAAAATATCCACGATGGACCAAATCTAATCATGTTTCCACCGAGTGTGGAATAATCTCATAATGAAATCCATATTCAAATCATCCCACTTCTAAGTAGAAATGCTAATGTCTTAAGCCAAACCTCTCAATTTTAGATGCTCAACTTTTACTTGTTGATAATTAGGACACTTAGCCACAAATCCCACAATATCCCTTTTCATCCCATTCCACCAATAGATCTCCTAAAATCATGGTACATCTTGGTGGCTCTCGGGTGAATGGAAAACTAAGAATTGTGAGTTTCTGATAAGATATATTGCCTCAACTCATCAACATTAAAAACATACAACTGACCTTGGTAACGAAGTACACTATCTCCCACTTGAGAGAAAGCCTCAATGGCTTTTTCAAAAGGCGCTCTCTTAAACTCAACCATAGTCTAGTCAAGCTCTTGGTACCACCATCCTCGAAGTCAACCAAGCGAACACCCATATGAGATAGTCGATGAAAATCATGAACTAACTCTTTTTTACCATCCTCAATGTGAGCAACACTACTCATCAACAATCGGCTAAGAGCATCGGCAACCGCAGTTGCCTTGCCCAGATGATAAAGAATGCTCATATCATAATCTTTCAACAACTCAAGCCACCTCCTTTGGCAAAGATTTAAATCTTTAACTTAAACACATATTGCAAACTCTTATGATCGATAAACACATCCACATGAACATTATAGAGATAATGTCTCCAAATCTTCAAAGCAAAGAGCACCGCTGCTAACTCCAAATCAAGAGTCAAATAGTACTTCTCATGAAAATTCAGTTGTCTTAAAGCATAAGCAATTACTTTCCCATTTTTCATCAAAACACTATCAAGACCAATTTGCAAAGCATCACAATAAACTACAAATCTATCGTATCCTTTCGATAAAGTCAAAATTGGGGTCGAAGTGAGTCGATTCTTTTAACTCTTGGTAACTCTTCTCACAAGCTTCTAACCATTGAAATTTCACCTTTTTTCTAAGTTAGCGTAGTCACAGGTGAAGCAATAGAGGAAAATCCTTCCACAAACCTTCTATAATAATTAGCCAAACCTAAAAAACTATGAATATCTGAAGGGGAAAGAGGTTTAGGCCAGTTCTTAACTGCCTCAATCTTCTTAGGATCAACTTGAATACCTTAATCGGAAATAATATGGCCATGAAAAGCAACAGACCTCAACCAAAACTCACATTTGCTAAACTTAGCAAACAATTGATTATCCTTGAGGATTTGCAAATTGATGCTTAGGTGATCAACATGTTCATCCTCACTCTAAGAATAAATCAAAATATCATAAATAAACACAATCATGAACATATCAATATATTGCTTGAACACTTTATTTATAAGATCCATGAAAGTCGTGAGGGCATTAGTCAAACCAAAGGACATCACCACAAACTCATAGTGACCATACCGAGTTAAAAAAAGTCATCTTCAGAATGTAACCTTCCCTTACCCTTAATTGATGATAACCTAATTGAAGATCAATCTTTAAGAAGAAACTAGCACCTTGAAGTTGATCAAACAAGTTATCTATCCTCAAGAACAGGACTTATTCTTTACCATGACCTTCTTCAAATTCCAATAGTCAATGCACATACGAAGTGAACCATCCTTTATAGGAACAAACAACACTGGAGCACCCCTTGGTGAGATACTTGGTCTAATAAAACCCTTATCCAAAAATCTTTCAACTACTTTTTAAATTTCTTAAGTTCTTCTAGATCCATACGGTAAGGATGAATAGAGATAGGTTGCATATCTGGAAGAATGTCAATTCCAAAGTCTATCTTCCTTTTGGGAGAAACACTGGGAAAATCATCAGAAAGCACTTATGGAAACTCATTAATAACAGAAACTGACTCAAGAGTAAGAGTTTCAGAATCTATATCCCTAACCCAAACAAGACGATAGATGAAACCTTTAGAAATCATTTTCCTAGCCTTGAGGCAAGAGATAAACTTACCTATAGGCACTTAAATTCCACCCTTCCATTCTAATATACATTCATTCAAAACCTGGAATGTGACTAGGGGTGTGCATCGGTCGGTTCGGTTCGGTTTTATGTATTATCGGTTCGGTTTATCGGTTTTTGGTTTTTAAATATGTTAAACCAATAACCAAACCAATAAGATATTTTTTATCGATTTTGGTCCTTAACGGTTCGGTTTTCGGTTTAACCAATAAGAAAATATTTATAAAACAAATATATGACTTTTCTAATAAATTTGATGCGAAAACACAATAATGTAACTTTACAAATGCTCATAAAATATAAACAATAATAACAAAGATGAAAAGAGCTATACAAGCGTAACACAAAGAGAAATTAAGAGAAATATGGTTCTTACTTTAGATTTTAACGTTTTTTATAATGTGAAATTGTGAACTCAAAGCCATTGTGAAGTGTGAATTGAAAGCTAAAGGACAAAGATAGTAACTACTAAGGTATTAAGATTAATATATAATATTTATGTACAAGTAAAAGTAGTAAATTACTAGTCTTAATGGGTTATCGGTTTACCCAATAACCCAATATTAAAAACCAATACCGAACCGATAACCCAATATTTTTTTTTATAAAACCATTAAAAAACCGTTAACCCAATAACCCAATAATAATAAACCAATAACACTTTTATCGGTTCGGTTTATCGGTCGGTTCGGTTTTTGCACACCCCTAAATGTGACCGCTCAGGTTTGATAATCAATGGATGCATAACAAGAATGAAGTCAATCCCTTCTAAGAATGACATCAAAATATATCATGTCTAACTCTTCAAGATCCACTAGGGTGACTTCATGGGAAACTAAAACTGGAAATTTCTATAAACTAGTCTAGCAACAATAGAATCACCAACAAGAGTAGAGTCTGAGAAAGATTCTAAGAAGATGTTGGGACTGGAATCAAACTTCATAGCCCACATAAGGAGTCACAAAAAACAATGTAGCACCTGGGTCAACCAATGCATATACATCAAACTACAAGACTCGCAACATACCAGTCACCACATCCAGAGAACCCTCATGATCTTGTCGAGTCTGAAGAGCATAAAACATGTTCTGACACTGAGCTCTACCAGAACTAGAAGAAGCACCCTACTAAGTTCGTCGACCAAAAGAAGCACTAGGATGAACCTAACGACCATCTCTACCCTTACCAACAAGCGAAGGGCAATCTCTTAATGTTACCACTCTTACCACAACCATCGGTATCGGCTAAGCATCTCCGTGGATGACTCTTGCCACACTTTTAGCAAGCAGGGAAACAACATCCACTAGAACCACCTCCTAAAGGCTTAAGGCAAAACACCCTATCCTTGTTGAACTTTTGAACCGACGCACTACATGGATTAATACATGAGAACTTTTGCCAAAACAGAAAATGTCCATTTCCACCAGACCTCGAGTGAGTGAAATCACCACTATCAATTCTTTCCCTTTTAGACTTTATAGCCTTCTCTTTAAGCTTCTCCTCCTCAATATGTTGAGCATGAGACATCAACCTTGAGATTTCCATTTCTTTGATATACATGGCAGTTCTACATTCTTTGACCACCATTTTAGACATACCCGAAACAAACTCACTCATTCGTACCCTAGAAATTGCAACAATAGGCGGAGCATACTTAGACAACTGAGTGAAGTTCAAAGATTATTTATTCACACTCATATTATCTTGACTTAGGTTTATGAACTCTTGCACGTTATCCTCCCTCGTCTCAAGGAAAACGAATCGATCAAGAAATTCCCCTTTGAACTTGTCCCAATCCAAGGGACCCGCATCCAATGCCCTTTCATCCTTCTATTGAGCAAACCATATCTTAGCAACCCCTTTCAATTGATAAGCGGCCAAATCCGCCTTTTTCACTAGTCACTCCCATGATGTCCACAATTTTTTGGATCCCCTCAACAAACTCCTATGGATCCATATCCTCTTTTTAACCATGGAATTTTGGAGGATTCATCCTTGTGAGGTCTTCTTACCCTTGTAGCCTTCATACTCATATTTGGGTTCGCGGGAGCTACATCCTCCCTATTAGCTTATATGGTTATGGCTCGGACAAACACTTGGAAAGCAACCCTAAACTCTGAGACACTTGCTCAGCCAAAAGGTCAATCAGAGCTTGAGAAGCTTTGGGTTCCACATTATCATTGACATTCCTTATCAATGGAGCTCTTCTTAGAGACATGAATTCAAAACACATAGAACAAGAGTTAAGAGAAAGACTCTTATAGAGTTCAACTTTATTACACGACTTTAGAGTGATGAAAGAAGTAAAGTTTCTTAAACATCTCATATCTTTATATTCATAAATATGGCGCTCTTCACACTTATGAATAAGACTCAACTAAATGTGGCTTATCAGACTCTTTGGACTCTTTTATGAACTTGATGCTCTAAATACCAAGTTTATCATGACCTAAACTATCCCCTAGACATGAAATGGAAATTAGGATATCGAGAGATCCTAAACAAGCCACTTAGCATAAGCATGATACTAAGATGTCAAAATAATAGAAATAAAGAGATAAGGGGAATATAAGTCTCAATACTTCTACTCAACATGATACCAAAATATAGTACAAAGACTATAAATGTGGAATTCTCAAAGACTGTAAATGTGGAATCCTCCTAAGTCAAACAACAAGATTATAATATCTTGGGTGTGACTAGGACAAGCCCTTGCTCACGAAATAAGTCTAAAAATTTTAAAAACTGAAAACTAGATAAGAAACTCATAATGTGTGATCATGTCCTTGAACCATGAGGACTTACCATAAGCTAGCAAAGTTGAATCAATCCACTAGCCACGGCCGGATGGAGGAACGTCATATTCTATATTATGAAACAATATAGGCACGAGATATATGCATCACTACTTGGAATATACTGAATATGATGGACCTACATAAACATAAACATGCTATGTTTGAAGACGTGATGATGCATGGCCAATTAAAAGCATATCAAATCTTGATAATCTAAACTCATAAATTGTAGGACAAGATCAATGCAACATTTGTAGAGCATAACATAAACTTAAATCATAGTATTTGAGGAAGTCTTAAACCATTTGAGAAAAACATAATCTTTTGTGGGATGTTAACCATTAACCTACATAAACCATATGAGCTATAACATAGAATCTGGTGTCTTACTCCCACACCAAAAAGAGATTGTCCTACTTGCCAAGGTAAGAACCATGTTCTCAAGCTTAGGTGGATCCACTAGCTATGTCCATCGGGATAAGGTCCTATGGGGGCACGTAGTTATGGGACAAGGGGATAGCTACTAAAGACCCGACCTCTACTAACGGGAGAACCTACATCCCAAAGTCATCTCGGTACTAAGTAAACTCCCAACGGAAATAAGCATAAACATATCAGAATCAGAATACTTGGAAGGGTAAGAATCTAATAATACCAATCCAATCATAAACTTCATATCACAGAATAGCTCCTTTCAAAATCATGTTCTCATAACATAATCATAGAGACACTTATCTCAAGAATCTATCATAATGAGAATAGCTCACTTTGAAGTAACCTTTTCATAAAACATAGTGATACTTTATCTAAAAGTATCCTTGAATCATAAATTTATCAATTTCATGATGCATGCATAATCTCAAAATATAGTTATATTCATAAAGTAGTCATATAACATGGATTCATATGATATTGAAAACATGAAATTGTGATAAAATCATGCATGATAAGATCAAATATAATGAATTTAGTCATAAACAAGTGAACCCATGAGAAATTATGCAAATCCCTAGAATTTGGGTTGAAATCATAGAAGAGGAAACTAGAGAAATCCTTGGGACTCAATGGATGAAAAAGGATCTATTGATTAACTTCTCACATACCTTAATGAACCCTAGCTTTGGAATTGGGTGAGGAGACTTGAAAACTTGAAGAACCATAATCCATTTGAGAGAATCCTTGGAAAATTATATTGTTTCCAAAAATAAAGATTAAAATTCTATATTTAGTTGGATGTTTCTTAAAATTTAATACATTATTATTATTAGTATTATTATTATTATTATTAGTTCAATATTTTTTATCTGTAAAGATAGAACCTATAGATTATAGATTATATTTTATTTTAAAATGTTTATTTTAAAATTCAAATAAGAAAAAAAATCTGATAAAAACATAAAATATTAAACAATATTTAAATAAGAAGTTTTAAAAGAAACTTTCATACGTGGGTTTTTAAATAGATAATTTTAATTTAAAAGTTTTCAATTTGCTTAGAAGTAGGAGTGTAATGGGAAGTTTTAAAACTCCCTATTTAATTGGATAACTACTTCTTTTTTTCAAAATAAAGATTAAAACACCATATTTAGTTGGATGTTTTTTTTTAAAAATTTACTTTATTATTATTATTATTATTATTATTATTGTTATTATTATCATTATCATTATTATTTTTTTATCAGTAAAGATAGAACATAATAAGTTGTATTTTCTAAAAAAATAATTATTTTTAAATGCAAATAAGAAAAAAATTTGATATAAAACTTTAAAATATTAAATATTATTTAAGATGATGAATTTTAAAAGAAGCTTTCATTCGTGGGTTTATATATTGAGGATATGGAATTGGATGTTAATTTTAAATAATAAAATTGAATTAATATTTAAATGTAAAAAAAACTGCCATTTAGAATTCAAATTTGAAAATTCTGGAAACTGTATAACTGTTATTATGTTAAATTTTTTAATAATATTATCTTTTATAACTGTTATTATGTTAAATTTTTTAATAATATTATCCTTTTTTATTATATCATTTTTTTCTCTTTCAAATAAAAAAAAGGCTCGAATATTTTTTAATTGATAGCTTGAATTTTTTTCTCATAAAGAATGCAAGAATGAATGGGGAAATCTCAAAATCACTTGTTTATCCAAAAAAAAAAAAACAGATTGATAAAGAGCTTCTCAATTTCGTTGTTGCATTTCTTTTTGATTGTTATTGCAAGTAAAAATTCATTTTGTATTAATCATTTTAATATTATAATTCTTTTAACACAGAAATATTGATTTATTGATAATTTCTAACTTATACTTATTATTATAAGATAATATACTGGAGTTTATTTGAGAGAATTTTATTCAAAATTATTCAAAATCATGCATAACATATTCATATTATCCTCTTGTTAGAATAATAATAAAGATATAAGAAAAGTTAATCATTACATTAAAACAAAATATAACTAAGAAAAGTCCTATGATCATGATAATATGCTAAGCATAAAACCAAAAAATTTTAATCACTTGAATATCAAATTGTAATGTTATTCAAATTCTAAATTTTTATCTTTGATTTTTTCAAAAAGTCATATATCAACTATATATATATATATATATATATAAGTACAATATAATGCTTCAGCTGAATGATATTTTCATAAATATTTATCAATTTCGGATAATATGCTGAATGGATAAAGATTTATAAGAAAGATAATTCTATAACATTTAATTTTTATTACAATGAAATGCATTAAGAAGATGGGTATAATAGTTGTGACAAAGAATTGTTGCATATGTATCATTTATCAAAAAATTTAAAATTTTTTATTTTATTTTATTCAGAATTAAAAGATAGTCACAATATGCTGAACAAATCCTGCAAAACGAAAAAAACTTAATATCATTAAAAATTATAAACAACAAAATAAAAATAAAAAAATATATATATAATCAACAAAAGCGAACAATTTGCAATAATTACTTCAATAACTCAATATTTACATATAACCTCGTGTTCTTCTCGCAACCAACATCTTCACTCGTCTATATGTAAAACTTATAAACTACTACTTAGTGGGTATTGTTTCAATTTAGAATCCAAAACTGTGTCAACTAAAGAGTCCAAATAAAACTAAAAGTATTATGCAATTTTATTCACAATTAAAGTTAGTAGAATGAGAAATCTTAAATAAGAAAAATATGAATCCATCACTAAAATTTATGAGAGAATTTATCACTAAAATCAAAATAATCAAAATTAAAAAGCAAATAAATAATTTATCAATTAAACTTACATGGCTGGTGTCCCTAATGATAGCCTATTGTAGCGGCATAACAATTATAGAAGAACTCACAATTTTCATTTTTTTATGTCATGGCAACTGATTTTGATTTCAAGAGAAAAAAGGAGTACAGAAGGCTATTACTTATACTTATGAGATAAAACCGCTTCAAGTATGGTTATGTATATTTTTTATTTTTTTTTTAGAAAAACTTGGGAAGTTATACATTTTTTATAAAATAAAAAACCATCTTTACAGTTTTTTTTATAAAAAATAAAACAGTAATTTATAATACTGTAATTAATAATAATTTTTAATTATTTTAAAAACCTCGTTTTTTGTGGTGTTGACACGTAGGCGCTATCACCTCTCCTATTATATATATAATATAAAGAGAGATATATTAGATATATAGATTTGATTTTTCTATTGTTTTGCTTTTGTCCTTTATATGTTTTGTTTTCTTTTCATTTGGGTCAATTTGGGCATGTATTGCCTGTAAATATTTTGTTAATTTCTTAATAAAGTAGGCTCAATGACCTTTTTTTTATTAAAAATATATATATGTCAAATTTCAGCAATAACGCACATAAATATGATTTAAAAGGAAAGAAAAATGTAAGTCTATAACCTTATTCAATAATGAATTCTACTTTAGTTTAAAATATTAAAATACTAGTAAAATTATGCTAATGAAAAAAAAATAAACATAAAAAATAATGTTTTTTAGATAATACAAAAAATTACATGAAATGACAATTGAGAATGAGAAGGAAAATATAAATAGTATAAAACAAAAATTATAATTTTAGAAAATATTAGAAAAAAATTAAAAATAATAAAAATTTAAAAAGAAAAACAAAAAATAAATATAGAAATAAAAGTAAAATATTAAAAAGTAGTAACGTGTAATTAAGCATGCAATTACCAATAATTTATAACCCTTTGAATATCCCATGCCTATTACATTCAATTATTCTTTGACCAAGTAATTATATGGCCAACCTCCAATTACCGTTTCCAAATAGGAGTAGGCGGCAGAAGCACAAATTCAGCCATTTGGCGGTTATCTTTGGTGAAAATTCGAATTATTTGGCGCTAAAACCCTAATCTCCATTTCAATCTTTACCGCTCCCCACTTTCATCATTTCACAAATAAGATCCACTTTTTTGTTCTTCACACATCCAGTATCCCCTCATCTCCATTTCTCAGTCCCATTTTGATCCAACTGATTCATGGAAAGCGATGACGATTATCAGTCCTTTTACATGCCGAAGGACGTTTTGCCGGAGGTCCGCCGTCCGAGGTTCAAACGTTTAAAGAAAGCTCTAGCAGCCTCCAAAAATCAACATCGTCCCCCAATAGACGACGTCTTTGACTTTCCTAAGGTTGATTTTTCCAAATTGGAAGCTTTAGAAGAAGATTCTGCTGATTCAACTGAACCTGAACCTGTCTCATCACAGGGCACCGAGGATGAGATAAGAGTTGGATCTGTTTCTGAGGAAAAGGACGGTGATAGTAGGGAAGCCCAACAAGATTCTGCTGATTCTACTGAACTCCTATCACTACAAAACAGCGAAATTGAGATCAGATTAGAGCCTGTTTCTG
>JAJOOR010018247.1:0-27643 GCA_036250505.1 Solanum acaule | reverse complement strand
AAAAATTGGACGAAAGATTGAATGTTGGTGTAGTTGGCTGGTGAGAAAAATGGGAGAGAAGAAGGTGAAAGTGGGGTGATAGTGTGTATAGTTGGATATGTGTGGGGGCAGGGTGGTGGGATTGACTAATGGGAGGTTATGAGTATAACATTAAATAAGGAAGTGTAATCAATGTAAAATCTCTATAATTGTGTAAGAGATAATTATGGGGTATTCTTTATTTAAATAATTTAATAATAATATAAATTATAAAAAATTACTTATTTAATAAAGTAAAATTTAATTAATTTATAAATAATTAGTGATATGTTATAACCCGTAATTAAACTGTTATAAGCAAGAATTTTTTAAAAGTAAATTTAAAACCTGTAATATTGACTCTTAAATGTGTATATGGGGTGATTTTTCCAATTATAAATTAAAAAAAGAAGAAGATATATAACATGCACATTTGAGTTAATCTCCACCAACCAAATAATCAATCATTCATCACATTTGTATTTGAAAATTTTAAATTTATTATTACATTAAAATAAGCTCTATGATTATCTGGCACAATTATTATTTGGGAAATCGCCAAAGAAATAGTAGTATATTTTGTTAAAACCTATTCAAAATTTGTTAGGAATATTGATGAGGTAATTCACACAAATGTCTTTATTTTGTGGTGATGTTTATTTTTTATCTTTTCAGATTTGTTGTACGTTTCTAATTTTTATTATATTTTTCAACATTTTAAATAATAAATAAATGGTTTAATGTATCTCTTAGCACTCAATAATAACATATCGAGTGAAATTCACAAATGAGATCCGAAGAGGATAGAATATACGTAGATCTTATTATTATTTCGTGGAAACAGAGCGGTTATTTTCAAATATCTGTAACACTCAAATAACAAATACTATTATTTTTGTGGTATAAGTTTGTGTGTTCATTTCATTGGTGTCAAATGACGAATTTCATTTTTATCTTGCGCGCATAAGTTATATTGTAAAATACATAACAAGTTATGTCATACTGAGAGGGTAATTTATGACATAAAAGTTGTAACAAATTATATCATATGCCAAGAGGGCATGGTATATATTTCAAAGAAAAACACAATACACCGACTCCCACATATACTTTATCATTTCATGAGTACCATTTTTCGCTAAATATGATAAAGAGAACATGTCCAAAAAGATATAACTTCTAATTCTAAAAGAACACTAAAAAAACTTGTGTATGTAATTTAATTCCTATAATGTCAAGTAAGATAAAAAAATAAAACAAACTTATATAAAGCAAATTAGGTGTACATAGATAATAAGGATACTATAGTAGATTTTCATTAAACTTTCATGTGTCAAAAAAAGAAACTTATTACGACATTCTGGTCCATGCAATTTATACAGAACATTATTCTTTAGATAACGAAATGATTATTAATCATTCAATTTTAATCAAATATCCTCAAAAGATCTGTGTTTCTAAGTAGAAGGTTGTTTTCACAATTTGTGACAAATGTTTTAAGATACAATAAAATAGTAGAAAATATTGTATATTTAACTAGTTATTTAATTCGAGCCAGTAGTATCAAACTTCTTTCCGAAGTCAAAAGGGTCATTTTTTTCCTTCAAAAATAAAAACGGCACATAAAAAAAGAAATTAACCAAAAGGGCAAAATCGCTTCTGACGGAGCAATTTTGTTCTAACAAAAATTGATGCCGTTCCATTAAAAGAAATAAAAACCGCTGCCTTAGCGATTTTCTCAAAAAAAAAAAAAAGTCATTATTTCTTTAAAATCGCTATAGCAGCATTTTTATTAAAAAAAATAAAAATTAAAAGTAAAATCGCTTCTATAGCAGCGATTTTATGTTTAGGAATTAAAAAAAACATAAAGAACAAGTTTTAAATTACATAAATTTCCGGCAGCAGCCATTTAAAAAAAAACAAGTTTTTTAAAGAAAAAATTGTTGCCTCAGTGATTTTCAGTTTTAATTCTTTTTTTAAAAAATCATTAAAATCGCTGAAAGGGTAAAGATTTAAAAAAAAAAAAGCTTTTTATGAAAATCGCTGTCTTCAGTTTTTTTATTTTTTATTTTTATTAAATTTGCTGCAAGGGTAGGATTTTTTTTTAAAAAAAAATTAATTTCTTAAACAAAATCGATGCTATAGCAGCGATTTAACTTCAAAACTTTTTTAAAAAAATTTCTTAAACAAAATCGCTGCTATATCAGTGATTTTACTTTTATTTATTTATTTTATATATATAAACGCTGCTATTATAAAGAAAAAAAAGAAAAAATATTTTTTTGAGAAAATCACTGCTAAGGCAGCGATTTTTATTTCTTTTAACGGAATGGCATCAATTTTTGTCAGAACAAAATTGCTTCGTCAGGAGCGATTTTACTGATTTGGTTAAAAAAAATTTGATATGTGTTGGAACGTATACGAGATGTGTTGGAACATATACGAGATGCTGGAACACCAAAGGAAGCTTGGGACACGCTGGCTGCACTCTTTTCAAAGAAGAACGACACACGGCTACAACTTTTAGAAAGTGAGTTATTGTCGATAGCTCAAAATGATATGAGCATTGCACAATACTTTCACAAAGTGAAGTCGATATGCCGTGAAATTTCAGAATTGGAACCAACAGCTCCAATCGGGGAAACCATGATGAAAAGAATAATCATTCATGGTTTCAGATCTGAGTACATAAACTTTGTTACTGCAGTACATGGATGGCAAATTCAACCCACTTGTTGAGTTTGAGAATATGCTTGTTGGCCAAGAAGCCATGGCGCAAATGGGCGGAGTTTCACAAAAAAGTGAGGAGGAAGCACTCTATATCAACAAGAGCATAGGGAACTCCAAGTAGTACAATGTAGCTGGGACGAAAAGAAGTGATGATAAGGAAAAAAATCATCAAGGAGAGGGAAATTATCGTCCAGGGGGAGCTTCAATGAACTATTGGGGCAAAAACAAGAGGTTTGAAGGGAAGTGTCATCACTGCGGAAAGAAGGACCATAAAGCCAAGGTTTGTTGGTTCAATAAAAGGTTTGTTGAGAGCAACACTGCAACCACTTCTAATCCAAAGGAAAATAGTGAAGATGATTGGGATGTTGAAGCATTCTTTGTTGTAGATTTAGAGGAGTTAGCTCTTACAGTAACAACCTCTAAACAAATTGATTATGAGAATGATTGGATTGTTGACTCAGGGTGCTTAAGCCATATGACTGGTGACAAATAGAAGTTGCAAAATCTAACCAAGTACAAGGGAAGTCGTGAGGTGGTGCCAACTGATGATACAAAATTATTGATATCTCATATCGGTAAGGTTATAGTGTCACCAAATAGTAGTACTGATCTGATGTTGCTTCAGAATGTTTTTCATGTCCCAGGTATGAAGAAAAATCTTCCTTCAGTAGCACAATTAACATCTGATTTACTTAAAAATAGAAAACGATGAGTTTTTAAGAGTCGCCACTTAATTTTTAAAGAAAAATCAAGAAAACTATTTTTTTTTCAAAAGATTAAAACAGAAAATCTAATGAAAATATTACAAGGATTCGGGGTTCATATTAGCATTTTGGGAAGGGTTTTAAAGCACCCGAAATGCCCGCTAACACGCGGTTATCCGATAATTAATTATTTGGCTAATGAATTTTAAAATAAAGCATGCATACTTAAATTAATTAGTAAACAATTTAAAATTTTAAAAGATCTTAAAGGGGATCTTTAAAATATAATTCAAGTACAACATTTTGCAAATTTTCTTGAAAAGTCAAGTAGAAAAATGTTTGCTTAATTTTAAATAGTTAATTCAAAATTGTTATCTTTTGGGGCACTGATTAGGAAGAACCTTAAAATTAAATAAACACATAATAGCAAATAAATAAGCAAATAAAGGGAAGAAAGGTTTGGGCCCAAGTCTAGTTCTGTTCGCCTAGGCCAATACTTGGGCCTAATTTCATTTTGGGTCTTTGACCCATTTTGTACCTGTCCTAGGCTAACAAAATAGTAATAATCAATGCAAATGGGATTAGGCCCAAAGTAACAAAATAAAAACTGAAATTCGGGGACTTTAGGCCCATTTCCGTATACACTAGGTGTATACTAGTGCATACGACTTCATAGATAAGCTCCAACCACCTGTACATCAAATCCAAGAACCTATTCCTCGATTTCTATGGCTGGTACTTCAGTTTTTTACTCGAAACGGACAAGATTGAGCCTCCGTGGCTCAAAAAAAATGAAATGCACCGACAACCGAAGGAATCCAATGGGCTCACTCAAAGGTTTATGCAAGAAAACAAAAGAGAGGAATTAATAAATTAATAAAGGCAAATTGATTTATACTATAATTGCCAGCCGAGTTAAGCAAAAAAGATAATGAAATTATTGCCATTTATCAATAAAGAGATATAGGGGGACACAATTTGTTACTTTAGGGGACCCAACATTTCTATCTTCTAAAGTAAAAGATGACAACAAGATAACTAAACATTATAATAAGTCTTAGAAACAAATTGTGTACGCTAAGCATGCATTAAGAAAAATGACTAGAAAGAAAAAGGAAAGATTAAGACACGAATTGACAGAATGCCCTACAAAGACAAACTCCAAACAACCATTTATGACAAAGAAAATAAACACACTTCAGGCCTAAATTAATTCACAGCAAACACCAAAGAGCAAATATATTTCCCCACTAAAGACTAACAGGCACCAAAGGGACCAAAATCAGCACATAAAAAGAAGCTTAAACGTCTTAGACATGAACCAAATCAGCACATAACACCAACGTCAACAAAGTATGACATAAAATTACATAATTTCTGGACATGAGTGGGAATGAAATTTTTACGCTCACAACTTCCTAAGAGGGAGATGAGGGATAAACATGCTTCAACATTTATCAAGACATCAAACCATCATAAAAACAAGAACACAACCAACCGAATAGAGGGTGCTATTTCGAGATGGATTAAACACGAAGGTTAAGAAGTAAACAATTTTAAAGCTAATCTAAGAAAGCAAGACGATAAGAGGCAACACAGAATGATAAACTAAATAGGCTAAAATGTTTCAACATTTAAAGAAACAACAACCAAAGAGGGGACAAAATACTAAATATGCATATCCACATTTTCAGCGAGAAAACAACAAACAAAATTCTAACTCAACTAAAAGCATACAGAAAAGAACCAGCATGGCTTGAAGTCATGCAGACAAGGCTAAGAAAAAGGATTATTACCTCTTTTTAGGCAGCGAACGAGACTAGACAAGCAGGGGAGCAGCATTCCACGACCAACAACGGATTTCGACAAAGAAAATTTGATTAGAGCCTCGGAAAGAAACGAAACCAAAACTCAGAGTCCCCAGACGATAACTATGGATATCCCTTTTTTCGAGTCTATTGTTATATGTCTTCTACCTCTAAGACCTCTAACTTAAAACGTCCACCCCCCCAACCTTTTCCAACATTTTTCCTATTTTTTTCTCTAACCCCAAACAATGAAGAAGGAATGAGTTTATATAGGAGGAAATTAGGGTTATTTTGAGGGGAAAAGATGAGGGCAATTTCGGGTAAGGAACCATTCGAATTTCAAAAAAAAATTCAGGATAAGGATGTGAGAGCTGGGATAGTACTGAACTCGTACAAAGCAAAACAAATTTCTTAACGAGAAATTGATAAGAACCGTTTGATTTTGAGTAAAGGACGATCGAGCTACAAGATTTTCACACCTGAAAGATTCTTCGTACGGAGGATAAGGGAGAGAGGAGATGCGGGAGAGGGATGCGATGGGCTTGGAGTCGTTGTGCTCACGATTCTGGATTTCTGGGCTGAATCGTTGGATTTGGGTCACGA
This sequence comes from Solanum acaule, assembly GCA_036250505.1. NCBI lineage: Eukaryota > Viridiplantae > Streptophyta > Magnoliopsida > Solanales > Solanaceae > Solanum > Solanum acaule. The sequence continues at coordinate 21,780 of JAJOOR010018247.1, read as the reverse complement.
TTTTGTTGGAGTTCTAGGTTTCATCGCGGTCGAGTTCCGCGTGAAAAAGAATAAGAAACGATGTGGGTCAGTGGTACTGTTTGGTTTGGGCGTTGTTGTAATGGTATTGTATTGTTGCTGTACATAATGGGTTTCTCTTTTGGTTGAAATTTGGAAATTTGGAAAGATGGGCTGCTGGTGGAATGTATTGAGGGTGGGCTGATGTATGTTTGGAAATTGTTGTTGTATTCTGATGGGCTTCTTTGGTATATGGTAGTAATTTGGACCAAATTGTGGTCAATTTGAAAAGGAAGCAAAGTGTGGTCAACTTGAAAAATAACCACATGAATTGTAATATTAACCAAGTTGGTGTAATTGGTTAAATTCGACCCAAAATAAAAATAAGATGAATTGTTCTCGATTAATTAACAAGCTTCTTAATTTTAACAAAATGAGATAATTAACTTAATCAAACTAATTACTTTTTAAAAAAATATAAACTATTATATAACTAAACTAATTAACTAAATATTTAATTAAAAAAATATTTTTGAGATGATTTTTGAATATTTAAAAAATATGCTAATTATATAAAACCTAATGATAAAATTAATTAAAAATAACTTAAAAAATATTTTAAACTGTATTAAAACTAATTATTTCAAATCGTTTGGAATTTAAGAAGTTCGATGATTAATTTGTATTGTGGAGGTCCAAAATTGGGTGTCAAGAACTGTCCCTCGTTTGACTTGGATTGATAAAAGAAATTCGAGGCAAATGAAATTGAGAAATCCAATTTTGACCGACCACATCTGCATCCTTTAGAAAAGAGTTTTTGGTACAGACTTTATGAATTATGGTCGAACCCCGGAAATGGGTTTCCTAGATATCTCAGGCTATATGAGAATTGAGGCCACTTGTAGTTCGACACGCTTGATTTGATGCACGATTTTGAAAGAACTCAAAAGTCATCACGATCTCGAATTATGAAGAAACAGAAACGCTTGGAAATAAGATATAGAACGTCGAAGTACATCCGAGTTTTCAACACTGGTCCCGCCTACATATCCCCCAACTTAGGGAATCAGGCTACTTGTAGTTCGACGCGATTGGTTGAAAAGGAAATCTCTTATGCTAAGATAACCTTCTGTTGGGAAGAGTGACAAAATAAGTCGAGTGTGAAAAAAGGCTTGCAACCTCTTAGCCATGAATGTGATGCACTTCACACCCATAATTAAGAACTTACACATACATAATTTCCAAAGCTCTTGGTGCATTGTCATTCAGATTGGAAAGTTGCCTCCGGTGAAAACCAAAATTTTTTGGATGTGAAACTGAAACTGATAAACCTAAAGAAAAACCCACATGCCTTCTGATAGGGGTGTGGTTTGAGTGTGGTGGAAGTCGCTCCTCAACTCGCGTCCCAAGAGTTTGATACTCCTCTTCGGACTATGTCCCAGTTCACTGCTAAGAAAGAGTTTCACATTGTGCTGCATCCTTGTTGATGTCGTCAGCACCGGTGGCTTAATTTGAGAATTCATCATCTTGGATGCTCTCGACAAATACTGAAATAAACTTGTTAGTAGAAACTGTAATTGAAAAGGTGGTAGCATCTCTTACGATATTTTTCTTGCACATTTCTATGGATTCGCCGCTGTCTTGGCATTTTAAAATCACTTTTTCTTTGAAAGATGTCATATAGGTATGTTCAGTATATATCTGCATACGCCGCTTTAGCTAGCGGCTTGAGTCAAAAAATAAAGAAAGATCATTCATATAACAAATGAGTATATCTTAATGGATAAACATAAATATCTTTTTTCAGCTAGATGAGAAAATAAAGAAGTATTGAGAGTAAAAGCTAATGGATACCGCTTTCGAACACCATATGTCCATTATAACTCATGGTTCGCTGAGGATTTGGAGATGTCATTGCTTTTTTTTGCATGGCGAACCCCGATGTTTTCTGCAACTAGCTAGATGGCTTGATAATAACCCAACTGTAACGAAGTGGATGACTCGATAATTATCCAACTGTAACGAGGTGGATGACTCGATAATGTTCCAACTGTAACGAGGTGGATGCTCAATAATATTCCAATTCTAATGAAGTGGATGGCTCGATAATATTCCAACTGTAATGAGGTGGAGGCTCGATAATATTCCAACTGTAATGAGGTGGAGGCTCGATAATATTCCAACTGTAATGAAGTAGAGGCTCGATAATATTCCAACTGTAACGAGGTGGAGGCTCGAAAATATTCCAACTGTGACGAGGTGGAGGCTCGATAATATTCCAACTGTAACAAGGTGGATGACTCGAAAATATTCCAACTGTGACGAGGTGGAGGCTCGATAATATTCCAACTGTAACGAGGTAGAGACTCGATAATATTCCAACTGTAATGAGCTGGATTACTCTATAATAGTCCAACATAGTTCAAAATAGGAACCTGTAATGGACAAACAAATATATGAACCACTTATGGGGTAAATCACCCAACAAAACTATATACCAAAGTCTTTGATCAGCCAAACAAAACACTTAATCCACTTATGGGGTGGATACCTAACAAATTTTGAAATCTTGACCCTAACATTGTCAAGAAACACGTATGCCGAAATTGCTAGTGACAATCATACTAAAAAAAAACTATATCGACGTATATGCACGTCGCGACTACGATTCTCTCTTTAAAAGACAGAATTATCGAGGTGAATAACTTAATTCTTTCACACGAAGATTAAAGTCAATCCCGCCTTCCTTGACAAACTCAACAAAATTTGAGTTTGTTGCCGACATCTTCAATCGTTATCGAAAACTTGTAACGATTTCATAACTTTGACTGTCATGAGGATATTGCGATCTACAACATCTTTTCTGATGTGAAGGTCTTGGTGATTTTCCCTTGCAACACTTCTAAGATAGTGTCGTTTTTTATCATCTTCAGATTTGATATCGATTTCACAGCAAAACTTGACACCAAACATTAGTATCAAGGATAAAGTGAAGAATATAAGTAAAGACAATGAGCTAGATTAAGTCATTCGGCTTATCAAGATTAGGCTATGATAAGCCTAATGGTGACTTTGATCATGACTCGTCAATAATGATCCTCCTACACATTGTTTCTTAAAACTTTGAAACAATCTATTAGCGTTTGTCTTTAATATTCCTGCAAAAATAAAAAGAAAACGTTTACAAATCAATTGAGGCAACATAATGAAATGAAGATAAAATGAGATGGAAAGTTTTTTTTTAAAAGTTTTGTTGATGAGGCCACGATGGGTGTAAATGACGCCTTTTGTCACCCTTGATAGCTTTACATTGTCATTTTTGTGACTTCGATGATCCTACATCCAAAGAAAAAATCTTTGTTTGAAAGACTGATTTGTGTTGGTCTTGTCTTTATGCTCCTTTATCCAATTAGCTTACACGCTCGTCCGTCCTTTATAAAATAGTCTTGACGGAATTTTTGAGGGTCCTAAAAAATTCTATTCTAATCTAAAATGTGGAAAACTCTTGTGACTTGCTTTGTTAATTCTGAGGTTGCTCATTCTGGAATTTTGAGGTCCCCTTCTCAAAATTATGTCCCAGTTGGCTTCAAAAATCATAGGTATAAGTTATTTAGCAAATGACATTTTTGTGGAATTTTTGAGATCATCTCAAAATATTCCGTCCCAGTTGCAAACTTTATTCTCTAAAAAATTTCATCTTAATTTTTCGAGATCCACTCAAAACTAACCCTGTTGCATTTTGATCTTCAGTCTTGACTTGTTGAAGAAGCCCATCTTCAAACGAATTTTTGAGATCCTCTCAAAATTTTTGTCCCAGTTTCCATTATAAAGAGAAATGGAAATCTTACGTGGAATATGACCGAGCCGTTGTGGCGCCTACGTATCCCGTTGAGGCAGGAATCAAGTCAAACGCAGTTCCCCTCTCGAGGGCTAACAAAAATAGAAAAATAATAAGGAAATGACCGAGGCCGACATAGGCCGCCTACGTATCTCATTCTTGAGAATTCAAGTCAGACGTAGTTCGTTGCAAAGAAATATGTGATAAAATGAAAAGAAAGAGAGTAATTGTGCCTTTTCGAGAGAGATAACAGTAACTTCATATGCAAAATTATGGCTGACGTTGGGCATACTTCTATTCAACCTTTGATGACGAATATCTTCAAATGACTCTGTTCAGAAATGTCTTGCACTTTCTTTTAAACATCCAATACGTCATCCTTTGAGGTGGTTTCCTCAATAATGTTCAAATTGTTATTGATCATGTTTTGAATCTTGTGTTTGAGGGTTGAATAATTCTCTGTGTCGTGTCCAACAGCTCTTGAATGATAAGCACATCTGTGGTCAGCCCGGTAAAATTTTCCCAAAGGATTGGCTGGTCTTCCTTCTATAAGATGGAGCATACCTATTGCTTTCAACCTTTCATAAAGTTGAGTTTGAGACTCCCTTAATGGTGTAAACACTTTAGGAGCCTTCCTAAAATTTAGAGGAGGAAATTTTTTTCGATTGACATTGTGGTTTTGATATTTCCTTTGTGGAGCCGACTACATATGGGTAGCTGTCACCACAGATACCTCTTCTACTTTTCCTTTTGAAATATCCATATCACTGATTCTGGTAGTTTTGTCGTTAGCTCGCAATGCAATAAGATTTGTGACATTTCCAGTCTTGGAACCATCTTCCAAAGTTTCTCCCACCTTGACAATCTCAATAAAAAAAATTCCCATCATGCACAACATTCTTTGATAGTACTCAAGCTTTTGAGTTCGAATAAACATTTCAGTGATTTCACATTCAGACATAGGAGGTTGAACTCTTGTAGCCTCTTTCCTCCAATGAAGAGCGTACTCTCAATAATTTTCTGTAGACCTTTGTTTGATCTTCTCCAAGTAGTAGCGATCTGAGGCAACTTCTACGTTATGTCCAAATATTTCAGTGAAATCCTTTGCGAGTGCTTTCCAACTCGTCCATTGTTTTAATTCTTGTGATGTAAGCCACTCCAGAAGTTCTCCATTTAGACTTCGATTGAAGAGACGCACCAACAATGCTTTATTTTTGCCAACTCCTACGAGTTGATCACAATAAAATTTCAGATGTGCTAGAGGATTTTCAGTTCCATTAAAAGTGACGAACTTTGGCACCTTGAACCCTTTCGAAAGGTTCAAATCCGGATGAATGCATAAATTTTCATAGTTCAGCCCCACAACTTCTAAAGAGTAATCAAGTTCTTTTATCGCTTTGGCCCTCCACTCTTTCTCCTTCTCTTCGTAGTGGTCAAGTTCGAAATAGCTAGTATAGTGAAAGTGTGGTTCGGTTTGGACTAGGATATCAAAAATGACTTTTTGAGGGAAGGGTTGAGAGTTTGGTGGATTTTGAGTGCCTTTTGCCGGGCTCTGGTACATGAAATGGGATGTTTGAGGATTGTTGACATTTAAGCTTTGAAATGGAAGGAATATTTGAGAGTTATTTGTGTTTTGGTTTTGAAAGGAAGGGAAAACTTGAGGGTTGGTATTCAGGTTTTGGAGAGAAGACGGTGCTTGGCATGAAGTGCTGGGGTGATGAAGATTTGAGGTGGTTAAGTCGATGGTGGAGGGATTTGATCAAGGTTGAAGGGTGGATTCATGACATGTTCTGTGTTTTAATTTGAAGGAGGAAAGTAGAGTGGAGGCCTTCCATCGCCTGAAGTATTGACAGCGACAACCGAAATTGACAAATCTTGCTTTTTCTGGAGCTCAACCCTCAAATCAGCAATATGTTGCATCAATTGTGCAATTAACTCATTTTGTTCAGTGGTAGAGGGCTGGACTATAGAAACCTTGGTCATACCAATATCTTTACTGTTGTCAACCATTATCGCTTTTCTTTTCAATAGATCTCGGCTAGGACGAGAATTTGTGGGAGCTTTGGATCGCGTAAAGAACGGTTATTCGACCAGCTTATCAACACAAATCAGTTTTGAGTACCTGACAAGGAAAAATGACTCAAAAGGTAAACGTGTTAGTGTTTATAGGTGATAAATAATACAAGATATCACACATAGGTGTAAACACACAAGAGTTGCTTCATTCGAAGATAAACTAGTGCACATATACATAAAAATGACTAAATAAACAAGAATTTATCTATTTGATTTTGGGATTAGTGACAGAAAGGTTGACTTGCATTGAGCCAAGATATTTTGTATTGTCGTACTTCTGATTTTCGATTGAGATGCAACTCTAATTTCTTTGTAAGAGTTGGAAAAGATGGAATTTCACAAAAATAGGAATCGAACCTTGAAATGTTGCCTACGTATCTCACATAAGAGAATTCAGGTCCTACGTAGTTCGACTAACTTGAATCTCTTTTGATTTGAGATGGTGGATTTCTTTCTAATACGAGAGAGTAATATTTGAAAAATGAAGTTCGAATGTTGTTCGGAAACTAAAGACTCGAAGAGTATTTGGACGCACTTTGATAGTGACTTGATATTTATGTTTAGGGGTTCTAAAAACAATCTGAAAGAGAGTGAGCTAGAATATCTCCAAATAAAGCAACATATTCACAAACAGTTAATCATATAGCACACAAACAAATATTGCGCGTTTTAAACAGATATGTGACCCTTTTATGCCAAGGGTAGGCCTAACGATTTGAGAGATGTACACGTCATTTGAAACATTCCATTGCCCGCTAAAATTCAAATTAGACAAATTTTATGAATAAGCTATATGAGGATACATAATAGGGGAAATGGATACAAATAATCAATCTCACGCAGGGGTACAATCCTAAGCTATGCCTCCATGGAAAATCCATATTTCTTGAACTTCTCGTCATCTCCGGATGTCCACGTATTTGGATGCAAATAATAGCTCATGAAGACCTTTATTTTTAACAAAAGTAAGCTAACTTAAAAAGACTTTCAACCCCGAGAGACAATGGTTTGCCCAACGACATATAAATCCTTCAAATTTAAACACATAAGTATAATCGTCCGTTTAGGCCGTGAGCCATTTTGGACTCAAGGTGGTCTCTCTAGTGGGCCCAACACGTCTTAGGTGTTGGGTCATCTTAGTTCAATGCGCAAAAAAGGATTTGTTTTCGCTCTACGCTAGTTGACTAAGAATTGGTTTTTGAAAGACCGAAAATTCGAGTTGGACAAATTACGGAGTGAAGTATAATAAACGACGTTGGATGACCACAACCAACTATTCATTGATCACTTCAAAAGAATTCAAACGTGTTTTTCTAAAGTACAACCGTGGAAAGCCACGTAATCGCTTTTTTTCCTAATGCAAACTATTTGTCGTTTGGCGGAATAAGATGTCATAAATTGCAACAATTTATAATATACGATAAATAAAACAAATGAAAAATTAAATACATAGCCAAATAAGTTAATTTTAAAGTTAGAGCATACTCAATTCCCCAACAGAGTCGCCATTCTGATTTATTTAAAAATAGAAAGCGACCATTATTTAAGAGTCGTCACTTAATTTTTAAAGAAACATCAAGAAAACTATTTTTTTCAAAAGATTAAAACAGAAAATCTAATGGAAATATTAAAAGGATTTAGGGTTCATATTAGCATTTCGAAAAGGTTTTTAAAGCACCCGAAATGCCCGCTAACACGCGGTTATTCGATAATTAATTATTTGGCTAATGGATTTTAAAATAAAGCATGCATACTTTAATTAATTAAGAACTAAACAATTTAAAATTTTAAAAGATCTTAAAGGGGATATTAAAAATATTATTTAAGTACAAAATTTTGTAAATTTTCTTGAAAAGTCAAGTAGAAAAATGTTTGTTTAATTTTAAATAGTTAATTCAAAATGGTTATTTTTTGGAGAATTGATTAGGAAGAACCTTAAAATTAAATAAACTCATAATATCAAATAAATATAAGAAAGGTTTGGGGACAAGTCTGGTTCTGTTTGTCTGGGCCAATACTTGGGCCTAATTTCATTTTGGGTCTTAGACCCATATTGTACTTGTCCTAGGCCGACAAAATAGTAATAATCAAGACAAAGGGGCTTAGACCCAAAGTAACAAAATACAAAACTGAAATTCGGGGCCTTCAGGCCCATTTCCCCATTTCCGTATACACTAGGTGTATACTAGTGCAAACGACTTCATAGATCAGCTCCAAGCACCTGTACGTCAAATCCAATGACCTATTCCTCGATTTCTATGGCTGGTACTTCAGTTTTTGACTCGAAACGGACAAGATTGAGCCTCCGTGGCTTAAAAAATTAAATGCACGGACAACCGAATGAGTCCAGTGGACTCACTCAAAGGTTCATGAAAGAAAACAAAAGAGAGGAATTAATAAATGAATAAAGGGGAATTGATTTATACTTTAATTGTCAATCGAGCTAAGCAAAAAAGATAATGAAATTATTGTCATTTATCAATAAAAAGATATAAGGGGTACAATTTGTTACTTTAGGGGGCCCAACATTTCTATCTTCTAAAGTAAAAGATGACAGCAAGATAACTAAACATTATAATAAGTCTTAGAAACAAATTTTGTACGCTAAGCATACCCTACATAGACAAACTCCAAACAACCATTTATGACAAAGAAAATAAAAACACTTCAGGCCTAAATGAATTCACAACAAACACCAAAGAGCTAAGATATTTCCCCACTAAAGACTAACAGGCACCAAAGAGACCAGAATCAACACATAAAAAAAAGCTTAAACATCTTAGACATGAACCAAATCAGCACATAACACCAACACCAACAAAGTATGAAATAAAATTGAATAATTCCTGGACATGAGTGGGAATGGAAATTTTACGGTCACAACTTCCTAAGAGGGAGACGAGGGACAAACATGCTTCAACATTTACCAAGACATCAAACCATCGTAAAAAACAAGAACACAACCAACCGAATAGAGGGTGCTATTTAGAGGTGGATTAAACACGAAGGTTAAGAAGTAAACATTTTTAGAGCTAATCTAAGAAAGCAAGACAATAAGAGGCAACACAAAATGATAAACTAAATAGGCTGAAATGTTGTAACATTAAAAAAAACAGCAACCAAAAAGAGGGGACAAACTACTAAATATGCATATCCACATTTTTAGCGAGCAAACAACAAACAAAATTTCAACTCAACTAAAAGCATACATAAAAGAACCAGCATGGCTCGAAGTCATGTAGACAAGGCTAAGAAAAATGATTATTACCTTTTTTAGGCAGCGAACGAGACTAGACGAGCAGGAGAGCAGCCTTCCACGACCAACGATGGATTTTGACAAATAAACTTTGATGAGAGCCTCGAAAAGAAACGAAACCAAAACTTAGAGTCCCCAGATGATAACTATGGATATCCCTTTTTTCGAGTCTATTGTTATATGTCTCCTGCCTCTAACTTAAACTCCCCTCCCCCCCAACCTTTTCCAACCTTTTTCCTATTTTTTCTCTAAACCCAAACAATGAAGAAGGAATGGGTTTATAAAGGAAAAAATTAGAATTGTATTGGGGGGAAAAGATGAGGGCAATTTCGGGTAAGGACCCATTCGAATTTCAAAATTTTCTTCATGATAAGGATGTGAGAGGGACGCGATGGGCTTGGAATCATTGGGCTCACGATTCTGGATTTCTGGGTTGAATCGCTAGATTTGGGTCACGATTTTGCTGGAGTTCTAGGTTTTATCGCGGTCGAGTTTGATGAGTCCACAAATTGAACTCATTTATGACTATATTTTGATAGAATTAGTGTCCTCAAATGCATATTTTGTCTCAATATCTGATGAAAACCATTACGTTTCAAGTATTTGGAGTTTGAGAGAAAGCATGGAAACTATTTAGCAAAAAGAAACAAAGGCAGCTGAAAGTACGAAGAAATGAAGATCTGAGAATCGGCGAATCGCCAAAAGGGTCTTATCATCGCCTTTTGCTCCAGTGTGCTAAGCCCTGAAAGAAAGGATCAAATCGGCAGTGAAAATGAGTAGTCTGCGTGCCGCGGAGCAATTCAGCGAAGCAGTACTATGTCACCCAATGATAAAAAATATGCCGATGCTAAAGGATAAAGTAAGACGGCGATGAAACCTACCAAAGGGCGGATCGCCAAGTTGATCAGCAATCCCGACTAACGAAGCCGAATTATCCGCTATAACACAGATTTTTGAAATCTATAAATACTAGTTGAGAGTTATAGCTTAAGATGAGATTTTGGATATTAGATTTTTAATATAGAATTTTTAGCTCTAAGTTTGGAGAAGGTTTTGAAGAACTTGAAGATTCAAAGGGTTTCAGCTCCAAGAATTTGGACTTGGGTCTTGTGGATTCTTAACTTGACTTGTTTTGAAACTTAAATATTCATAGCCATTTGAATGCAAACCCATTTTGGTATAAATTTCTATCTCTTTTATATGTCTAGCTAAAACCTCAATTCTTGGGGTGTGATTTTGTGAATATGGGTTAGATTATCTGTTAGTCTTGCTTGCTGATGGTTTATTTGTTGAATGTGATTTCGTTTAGTAGTTGTGGTGGAACTTAATGAAATTGTAGTTGCAAATATGATTTCACCTTTGTGTTTTTGACTTGCTCGAGAAAGAGAACGTAAAACTAAGACTATTAATTTGATGGCTGGTAGGAGTGGGTCGACATAAGATTCAGCTAGAGAGAGTGAACCCTAGTCCTTCTCCCACACAATCAGCTCGAGAGAGTGAGTGGGCTAAGGCAGAGGTTATTCTTCATGCGGCAAGTGGGTGTCCGAAAGGAACCCATTTGATTCGAGGTAAGTTGCTCGAGAGAGAATTTACCCCCACTATAGTCTAGCCTAGTCACAAATACGCAACAAATTTATTATCAAAAGCATGTATCTAATAGTTTAGTCTATCCCGTATTCCTATCACATCCAAAGAACTCGCTCTCCTTGATTAGTACTCTTTTGCATTTTCCTAATTTTTGCTTACTTGTTACAAACCCCTATTGTTAATAGACGTTTGCATCACCCCCTTTGATTTATAATGTTTCTAATCGATAATATCTTTAACTATGACTAATTAGAACTTAGTTTTACTTTTCTATTAATTCTCAAAACTACTCCATGTGGGAACGATCCCAACCCTTTGTTGGGTTACTAAACTAATGTACGATCATAGACAATTGCATTGGAAGTTGTGTCTTGATTACACAAACATCAAAATGGCGCCGCTGCCGGAGTGTGGTGTTATTTGAGGTTCAGGGATCGCATCCTGACCTTCAAGCATCTACAAGGAGAACTTTTTCATGAGTCATGGCTGAGCTTTAAAACACTATTGATGCAATGCCCAACTCATGAGATCCTCGATCTAGTTCTATTAGAATACTTCTATAGGAGTCTAAATCCCGAAAACAGATGATTAACTGATTGACTTATCCCAGGTGGCCTTGAGAGATACTCATATGAGACCGCAACCAAATTTATTTACCTTGTGGCTAAAACCAACAAGGATACTGAGAAGGACCATCAATTGATCATTTTGCTGGGTCAGATGTATAACTTGACCCAAAAGGTCGAAGAATTGGAGGTGATGTCCAAAGAGAAGAGCAAATGCATATCACCTATCGAGCAGGGAAGATCTATGGACATTGAAAATAGACGTATCAAGGATATGTTAGTAAACATTCTTCAAAAGCTAAATGAGCAAGATAGAATGTTAGAGGAGATTAGAGAAAATATAAAAGTGCTAAATTAGATGAGCGGTTCTCACTCTAGATCTATCCAGCTAATTTAAACTATCTTGGGTCATGTATTGCCTCAGCACCATCCAAATGAACAATTGGGATCACCTAGTTGCACTAGGTTCAACCCCAAAAAGTCTATTTGAGTGTTGACTTGCGTCGTGCCACGACGTTAACTAAGGCATTGTTTGGGAGGCAACCTTAAACCCTTAAATGCTTTAGTTTTACTATAGAAATAATGGTGTATTGATTCAGAAAGTTGAAATGTGGAGAATGATCGACAAGTGTAGATTGGCAATCTATAGGACCATTCCGTGAATCGCCGAAGGGTTTGGCAACCCAGAATTAGACCGCCGTTAGACGCAAGAACAATTTATACTATAGTCTTTAAAACTTGGGGAGGAGGGTGACTACTCGGTGTCACGCCGAGTAATTCGGCAGTCCTGACTAATGTCGCTGAATGGGCAACAAATGGACAATTTTAAAGGCCAATAATTTCAAATTTCGCAAATATGCACCTAGTAGGTAATTTTCATTATCTTTGCATTCCTGGTATTTTAGTCATCGATTGGTGTTCGAACTTGGGATTACATTGTCTCCTAGCATTTCAAAGTACTTCGATCAGCATAAAAGGTTGGTTTTACCGAATCCCGAGACTACGTTGAAAAATTTGTTCTCTTATGCAATTGGGCTTATTGCATTGACGTGTGTTGGGTCTCTTTGATAGATTTAGATTGTCAAAATGCCGAGTTCGATTTATAAATCTTGCCCATTTTATCTTATTTTTGAACTCTCTTTCTGTTGTGCGTATAAATGAGTTAAATTTTATGGGGTTGTGCGTGCGTGGTGTTTATCATGATTAAGTGTTATGGGCCTAAGCTTAATTGTACTATTGCATAGTTTAATTTTGTTTTCAAGGGTTGCGGGGTTGAAGTTGAGAAGATAGGTTGGAAATAGGAACGTTGGAACGTTAGGCGAGCTGGGTCGAGCTCGCTAAACCACTCGGTGGTTTGCCTAATGACCCCATCTCACCTTTAATTTCATGCTAATTGTGATATGGGTTCTGTAACTTTCAGCGAAAATTCTGTGATCGCCAAAAGCATTCGACGACTCACCGAAAGTCTCCTTGATTGCCCTTTGTCTACACCCCTGAACCTTTTTGCATTGTATCTTTCAACGATAAAACCCTGCTCACCAAAGCAACTTGGAGACTCGCCGATCTATTCGGCGAGTTTTTCTGCAATTGTGTCCTTATGAATTTGATTTAGTTGTTTTAACTTCTTCCTAATTCTTTGCAGAAATGGCTAGATCTAAAGTTGCAGGAAGAAGCAGGCCACCCCAAAGTAAGACAAAAGGGATTACAATCAATGAGGATGTAGGTGCATCCAGAAGCAAAGTTGCTAAACTTTCCACAACTAGTGGGAAAGGCAAGGGAAAAGACAAGACCCTTGAATTACTAGATGCAAGCACTGACAGCGATGACATTTATAGAAATGACCCCAACCAATCTAAAAGCGAAGGTGTGGTTTCTGATGAGGATGATTTGTTAATAACATAGAGGGCTGAGTGGTGAACTAAGATGAATGATCCATCCAGGGTCAGGACTCCCCAGCCTACCACTACTACACCTCCAGTTCCAGAGCAGGCAGTGGTATTAACACCTCCAGTACAAGATCTTCCACCTAAGTCAATGAATCGAGTAAAGGCTGAGGGGCTGAAGACAATTTTGGAAGAAAAACGTCTGTCCATAGACGGGGTTATAGACAGGCACCCAGAGATAATAGAGTGCCAGAGATACCACAAGCTCCAAACCTTCACCAAACTCCATGCCCCTTATATTCCAAACTAGGTAAGAGATTCTACAGTGCATACAGTGCACTAATACCCTAGAAAAAACAGCTAGCAACAACCTTCAAGGAAGTGGACTATATGGTAGTTAGAGGCAGGAGGGTGAAGTGCGATAGTGAGGCGATCAACGCAGTCTTGGGCATGTCAACGAATATTGGGGATCACTACCAGTACTTGATCAGAACAAAGAAGCTAAACGAGATGAAAAAATGGTTAGTCTCACTAATTTCAGATGAGACTCCGAAGTGGTTGGCGGAAAGAGTTCCGATCAAAAAGAAAGAACTAAACATAGCCTCAAGGTTCTAGTTCAATTTTATCAGCAGCACAATTATGCCGTCCCAGAATGAATCGATTTTTCGCCTAGCCAAAGTAGCTTGCCTGGGTTGCATCATAGAGAAAACTCGGATAAACTTGGGTACAATCATTGCTTTGGAAATACTCATGAGTGCCAGGTAGAGCTAGACCTCACTTTCATTCCCAGTATTGATCACAGAATTATGCAAACAAGCTCAGGTACCTCGAGATGCAAAGAAGGATATGGAAGTGATACCTACAACCTCTACTGAAACCGAGTACCTTAAGGATCAAGCAGAAAGGAAGAAGGCAGCATCGGTGGAGTTAGTAAACAAAGAATCATCGCCTGTAGAGGCACCTCTGCCTACTCCCGCCCCTGGGCCTTCAGGTATATCCATTGCCACAAGTGTCAAGTGCATGGTGATTTGATTCGAGTGCCGCCTCACGAACTTAACGCTACGAGTTCACCTTGGCCGTTTGTAACTTGGGGCATGGATGTCATTGGTCCGATAGAGCCAGCCGCCTCTAACGGACACAGATTCATTTTGGTTGCCATTGACTACTTCACCAAATGGGTAGAAGCAGCTTCGTACAAATCGGTAACCACGAAAGTTGTAGCTGATTTTGTTCGCAACAACCTGATATATAGGTTTGGAGTACCATAATTCATCATTACTGATAATGGAGCGAATCTCAATATTCACTTGATGAGAGAGATATGTGAACAATTCAATATTACTCACCGAAACTCAATCGCCTATCGTCCCCAAATGAATGGAGCTGTAGAAGCCGCCAACAAGAACATAAAGAAGATTTTGAGGAAAATGATTAACAATCACAGAGGTTGGCATGAGATGTTGCCATACGCTTTATTGGGTTACAGAACGACCGTCAGAACGTCAGTTGGAGTTACCCCATATTTTTTAGTATATGAAACAAAAGCAGTTATACCTGCCGAAGTCGAAATACCTTCACTGAGAATCATCTAAGAAGCTAAATTGAGTGATGATGAATGGGTTCGCAAACGGATTGACCAGCTAACATTGATTGATGAGAAGAGAATGGTTGCCCTTTGTCATGGTCAACTGTATCGACAGAGAATGATTCGTGCTTTACACAATAAAGTAAGGGCCAGAATGTTTGAGGTTGGTCAGTTGGTTCTCAAACGAATTTTCCCTCATCAAGCTGAGTAGAAAGGGAAATTTGCACCGAATTGGCAAGGACCCTACATGGTTCGCAAGGTGTTATCTGGAGGTGCCTTAGTCCTGTCGGAGATGGATGGCACCGAATGGCCAAAACTGATCAACTCAGATGCTGTCAAAAGATATTATGTGTGAAGATTTCAGTTTGTATTTTTGTCATTTTCTTGTAATCGTTCTATTTTCTTGTAATCGCTTCGTTTAAAAATTTATCCCTTTTGTGATGAACTACATCTGACATGAATTCTTAAGAATGAGATACGTAGGCGGCCTATGTTGGCCTCGGTCACCCCTTTATCCCTTTTTAATATTTCCTTTTGTATTTGAACTACGTTCGACCTGAATTCTCAAGAATGAGATACGTAGGCGACCTATGTCGGCCTCGGTCGATTTATTTGTAATTTTCTTATTTTGTTAACCCTTGGGGGGAACTACGTTTGACCTGATTCCTGCTTCAACGGGATACGTAGGCGCCACAACGGCTCGGTCATATTTCCCGTAAGATTTCTATTTTTTCCTTATAATAGAAACTGGGACATAATTTTTGAGAGAGACTCAAAAATTCTCAAGAAGAAGATCTTTCCAACAAAGTCGAGACTGCAGTTACTTTGAGAATTGTAACTGGGACATAATTTTTGAGAGGATCTCAAAAATTCCGTGATTTGATCACCAACGGTTAAAGACAAGCCGAGATAATTAACTGGGACAGAAATTTTGAGGATGGCCTCAAAATTTCAACAAGGTTCATCGGGAGTTTAGAGCAACATTGAATCCTTCCCCAACAAGTAATCAGAAACACCTCGAGACATCACCTCCAAATGGCGTTCATTGAGTTTGGCGTGACATGACACTTAACAGTGACCTTTTCCAAACTTTATTTTTAAAAATCTAATTTCCTTAAAAACTTCTCCTTCATGTTTCAATTATTTTTGCATAAAAATATTTTGTCTTATCTATCAAGAAGTGGGAGTTCGGAGAAATCAACCGGAGATAGCAATACAAAGAGCAGGCAACTGAAGAGATCGACACAGATCAGTTCATTTTAAACTAACAATTTTTCTGTGGATGCAGAAAAAGTTTTATGCTTCTTATACCAAAGAATTGGGAATAGGAGTAACATCATTTTATTCAAATTCTCAGTAAAGCGAGGATCATAATGAACATTGCAACTATGATCGGAGATGGAACAAACGAAAACCACGAAGAGATCAATATTATTATTTTACAACAACTAGAGATACTTGAATGACGTTTATCTGCATTATATTATCAGATATGATAATATTCTTACCCTGAATGTTAATTATTTTGTATTGTCGAGTGAGACGATACCATTACTCGGAGAGTAATCTATATCATATTGTCAAATAAGATAATACCATTACTCCGAGGGTCATTTTTATTGTCTATTGAGATGATATCCTCATTCAAAAGATACCCAGAAGATCACCTATGTTGCTCGGTGAAGCATTATCTTTGTTCTGTATCAGGGAGGCCTCATCGGAAGATTCATGCATCGCAAGAAAGAAGTCATGCATTGCAAGAGAAAGAAATCATGCATTGCAAGAGGAAGAAGCCATGCATTGCAAGAGAAGACAACCATGCATAGCGAGAAAAGAGATTCATGCATTGCAAGAGAAGATTCATGCATCGCGAGAAAGAGATTCATGCATTGAAATAAAAGATTCATGCATCGCGAGAAAAGATTCATGCATCGCGAGAAAAAAGAAATCATGCATTGCGAGAGAAAAATTCATGCATCGCAAGAGAAAAGTCATGCATCGCGAGAAAAAAGAAATCATGCATTGCGAGAAAAAAATTCATACATCACGAGAGAAAAGTCATGCATCGTGAGAGAAAAAGTCATGCATTGCGAGAGAAGAAACTCATGCATTGTGGGAAAGAGTTTTACGTATAGCAAGAAGAAAAAGTCATGCATTGCGAGAGAAGAAATTCATGCATCGAGGGAAAGAGATTTATGTATAACAAGAAGAAAAGATCATGCATTGCAGAAAAAAGAGTCATGCATGGCACCATCAGAAAAGAAGATCATGCATCGCAAGAGAAATGAGTCATGTATCGCGAGAGGAGGAGTTATGCATCGCATGAGAAATATTTACCCATCACAAGAAGATCAACATCGACTGCATCATTTTTCTTTGCAAAAACAACATCAAGAGAATCATCAATAACGACATCAAGAGAACTATCAACACATTATATCAGCCTATTTCATTACTTCGACGTCAAAGAAAGAGTACATCGAAGATTATATTGCAAATATAAGACACAAGCTTTATTTGTTTTACGTCGAACCCGATAGAGTTGACGTCAAATATTCAAGGAGAACAATTAAGTGTCAACACAATAGAAGACACTATCTCTCCATTTGAATTGCACTTTTATGCTAATGAGTTTTATCTCAATCTTTGTTGAGAGCATCCGAGAGGATGAATTATCAAAATAAACCACATGTGAGGATGACCTCAAAAAGGATGCAGCACAACGTGGAATTTTTCCTTAGCAGTGAACTGGGACATAGTCCAAAGAGGAGTGTCAAACTCTTAAGACGCGAGCATAGGAGCGACTTCCACCACAATCAAACCACACCCCTATCAGAAGGCATGTGGGTTTATCTTTGGGTTTGTCGGTTTCAGTTTCGCATCCGGAAATTTTTGTCTCTACCAAAAGTAGCTTCCAATCCGAGTGACAATGCACCGAGAACTTTGGAAATTATGTATGTGTAAGTTCTTAATTATGGGTGTGAAGCGCGCCACCTTCATGACTAAGATGTTGCAAGGCTCTTTTTCATACTCGACTTATTTTGTCGCTCTTCCAAGAACCGAAGGTCATCTTGAAAAATAGATTTCCTTTTCAACCGATTGAGTCAAACTACAAGCAGCCTAATTCCTTGAGTTGAGGGATATGTAGGCATGATCAGTGTTGAAAACTCGGTTGTATTCCAATATTTCGCTTTTAACCTTATTCTCGAGCATCCCGATCTCTTCATAACTCGATATCGAAATGACTTTTGAATTCTTTCATAATTGTGCGTTAAATCAAGCATATCGAACTACAAGTGGCCTGAATTCTCATATAGCCTGAGATATGTAGAAAACCCATATCCGGGGTTCGACCATAATTCCTAAAGTCCGTACCAATGTTTCTTTTTTGAAGGACGAATATGTGGTCGATCAAAATTGGATTCGTCAATTTCATTTGCCTCGAATTTCTTTCATCAATCCAAGACAAACGAGGGACAGTTGTTGACACCCAATTTTGGGCCTCCACATATAGATTAATTATCGAGCTTCTTCAATTTCAAACAATTTAAAATAATTAGTTTTAGAAATTTTCAAAAAAAAAAAAATAGTTTGCAAGTTATTTTAAATAGGTTGTCACCTTTTATAATTTTTAGATAATAATATGTCTCTTATATAATTTTCTATATAATTAGTATATTTTATGAATATTCGAAAATCTTCTCAAAAAGATTTTAGTTTTAGTTAAATATTTTGTCAATTAGTGTGGTTTAAGTAATAGTTTATATTTTTAAATTAATTAGTTTATAATTAAATTAATTATTTTATTTCGTTAAGATTAAGAAGCTCATTAATTAATTTATCCTATATAAAATCTAGCCGAATTCTCTAAAATAACTCAATATGGCTAAATTATAAAATCCAAGTTAGTTATAATTGTAATTCAATTGGCCACATTTTTGCCCCCAATTTTGTATCAATTTTTTTTTAGCCAAGACTTGGCCCAAATTCCTTTCCAAACAATACATACAATACAAGCAGCCCATTCCCTTCAATACACCAACTCCAGCAAACCAACAACATCACAAGAGCACTACGTACAACAGCCCAAATAAAAACGACCCCACATCGTTTCTCCTTTTTTTTCACGCATAACAGATGACACAGCAACAACAAACATCGACCCACCCCTACGCGCCTCACTCTTTTTTTTTCTTTTCTTCCTTCTTCTCGCGTGAATGCACAGAAGAAACCCAGAACAGTGCGTAGAGAAACCCAGCAGCCTTACGCGTCTTCTCTTTTTGCCTTACAAGTGAAGTCGTACAACAGGACAAAGTAATGCATTTTTCGTCCTTGCAACTTCTAGATGGAGACACATAGCTCGCTAGGACATTGGAGTTGATCTGAGGCGTCGGTTCGCCCTTTCCCCTTTCGGAATTTGGCGAAATTTTCAGAGAAAGGTGTTTAGCCAGAATTGGTAAAAAGTTTTTGGATTTTGAAATTCGAATAGGCCCTGGTTCTTATCGGTTTTTCACCCTTTTCCCCCCAAATGGTGAACCCTAATCTCCTTCTATATATTCTCTTCTCTTTCAGTATTGTGGGGGGTGGAATTTTTATCAGTGAAAAAAAAGAGCAGTTTGAGAAAATTAATTAAAAATACGCATTAAATACACTTCAAAGACAGATGAGGTATCTAGTTTCAGTGTTTGGGTTCAATATTCAGCCCAGATTTCCTGACCACCGCTAGCGTTTGAGTCTCGTGGTGGAAGAATCGTAATCCCTGGCTTACCGTCCCTGTTCGCTGCCCGCAAGAAGGTAAAACCTCTCCTTTATTTTCTGCTCGTTTAACATCCAGTTGCTCGTCATTTCTTATGTTTGTGTGTGTAGCCAAGCCCTCTCAATCTGGAGTGTGGTTATTTTTTGTGTATTTGTTGAATGCGTAAACTTGTGCTATTTGGCTGTTATTTGTCTACTGCGGGACTCATTTGTGGAGCATCTTGAATGTTTGACACTTTATTTTTATTTTAATTTTATTTTACTTATTGGCTAATCGTGTCAATCTTAGCATGTTCTATCATAGCAGTATGCTCCAGTATTTATGCATAGCAATTTTTGTGGCTTGTCTCCCTGCTGTTAGTTTGGTTAAGAGAAAGTATTATAGTTTGAATAAGCCTCTAATGTCTTATATACCAAAAGATATCTTCGTAAATATTCGTTTGAGTGATTTTACACATTGGTTTGCTGTTGAAATTCTCTTTAGTAGAGCTTTAGTTATTAGTAAAGCTTTCGTTACTTTCAATTTTACATAATTGCTTGATTCATATCGTGGATTGTGTGTCTTCCTCAAAGAAATATTTCCTTTATCATAAAATATTCATAGATGTCCTCTGTTTAACTAGCCATGTAATAAATGTGTACATTTGGAAAGGACTGGCTAATTTTCTCAAATCTGTTAGTGATTTGATCACTTATATTTGTTTATTTGATATCACTGCACACGAGTTATGGCTGGTCCCTTTTTACCTATGGTAGTGGTTTAGCCCCATACTTAGTTTATTCATATAGGAAAAATTACTAGAATATTCAATTTAAGACTTTAATTTACATAATGTTAATTTACAACATTATCATTTTAATTACAAACCTGACAACTTTATAAATAGGTCAAACACATATGCAGACCTTTAAACTTGTCCCTAAATTTCATTTTGGCACTCCAACTCAACCTTGTTCCATTTTAACCCTTCAACTCCAATTTTTATGTTCCATTTTGGCACTTCTTTCCAAAGAATCAACAAAGTGGGATGTGTGTACTTCACATGCCATTATTGTGTTAAAAAATAATGGATGAACATCATTTTTTTTAAAATATTTTTTTTTAGAGTTTCTGTACATTATTGTGTGAAAAAATAATCGGTGAAAGTGTGTTGGTTTTTTTAAAAAAAACAATTAGTTAATTTAAATAACATCACATATATTTTTTTTCATATCTAGTCTACTTGGAATAACTCAAATATCAACTTTCTAATTTTTCATTCAACTAAATACAAGTAAAAAAAAACTCATGTTCATTGCTAATTAATAACACTACAAAAAAATGTTGAAGCTCGATAGATTTCGTTGGGTTGTCATTGATTTTTTTAAGAAAGAAAATCGACGCACTTTCGTCGGTTATTTTTCACACAAAATTACAGGAAAACTCTTAAAAAGAAATTGTTACTTTTTTTATAAAAAAACAATTATAATCCGTCAATTTTAATTTTTTACAATAATTAATAAATGATCGTCGATTTTTAAAATGCAAAATTGCAATTGAACAACATATATAGAAATAAAGAAATCATAAAATTAGTATTTTGTGTTAAATGGTACATAAAAGAAATAGAGTTGAAGGGTAATCTTTTATTATTATTTTTAAAAATATATATATTTTTTGTCTTTCACTCTCTTAGAGAATGTGTGATGCACACTCTCTGCCACATCACTTAGAAGTGCCAAAATGGCATAAAAATTAGAGTTGAAGGGTTAAAATGGAACAAGGTTGAGTTGGAGTGTCAAAATGAAATTTAGGGACAAGTTTAAGGGTCTGCATATGTGTTTGGTCTAATAAATATACATATCTTTATACGATTTTTTTTACCTATTTTTTAGCTTAGTGGGCTGATTTTATGTGTTTCATAATTTATTATTTTTACATTTTTTATTTTCAATCACAACTATAATTGGTTACATTATTTTTGCCTTTTTTTCTCTTTCTTACTTAATACAATTACACTTCTAAATTTTTTTTTCGTTCTCTTCAATTACGTTTTTTTTTACTTTTAGAATAATATAATGATAAAAAAAATATATGATATAGAATGGTATAAGCTTATTGTTTTTCTTGATATTATTTAAGTGCAAAATTGGTATATATATGGTGGTAAAATTATGAAATAGAATAGTATAAACATGTTGTTTTTCTTGGTATAAGTTATCTGCAGAATAATATATATATATATATATATATATAT
>JAJOOR010018246.1:0-41059 GCA_036250505.1 Solanum acaule | reverse complement strand
TGAAATCTCAACGAAATTTGGTGGAAGGGAACCCTCAATTGAAACCCTAGCTCTCCACCTTCTTCTTCCTTGAACTTGAGAGAACTTTAGAGAGAGAAAGAACTTTGGGGTTTTGATTTTGGAAGAATGAATTCAAAAACACCTCTTAAATGTTTTAATACCTTTAAAATACTTAAAATAATAATAACCCAAAGTACCCAAACTACCCCTCACTTAGTTGGACCTTTTTAAACAAGTCAAACTTGAGTTTTATTTTCGCAGATTTCGTCGGGAAACAAGTCTGCAACGCGGAGGTGTTCCCACAAGTTTCTGGAAATTAAATTTTGAGGCAGAGTAGTCCGCGACGCGGACCAAGATTTTTGGCCCTTGGTGGAGCTAGTCCGCGATGCGGACATGCTCCCTCCAAGTGTATTTTCAAGCTGCCTTGGCAGCTTGCTTAGCCAAGGGTTGGGGTCCTCCTCAGGGACCCTTAGGATGGTCCCGGGGAGTCGTACCCGAACGTTTGGTCCTAAAAACATTTATTAAGACACTAGGGTCACCTCCACTGATTTTAGACTCTAAACAACACATAAAAACATGAACAACTTACTAGAACACACCAACAAGTAAAAGACTAGTTTCCGAATGTCTTGGTCGTCCATTGACGTTTGACTTCCAAACTCTTTAAAATCGACTAAAAAGGCTATTCTTCATTATTTTAACAAGTTATTAATGCATAGGACCTATGTGAGGCTCTACTTTATCCTACTTCATTTTGAGGGTTGTTACAATGACCCAGAGCACGACGATGATGAAGGTTGTTGCAAGACGGCGATGAACTACACCAAAGGGCGAATCCCCAAGTTGATCAGTGATTCCGACTAAGGACGCCGAATGATCCGCTGCAACACAAATATGTGAAAGCTATAAATACTAGTTAGAGTTGTAGTTTTAAGGGTCGAACAATTATTATAATTTTCATATAGAATAGTACTTTTTGGTATTTTTGCTCTAAGTTTGACAGGGTTTTGAAGACTTGAAGTTCCAAAGGGTTTCATCTTCAAGATTTGGATTTGGGTCTATTAGATTCTTCAATTTTGGCTTGTATCAAGACAGAAATCTTCATACCCATTTGAAAGCAAGTTCAATTTGGTATAAATTTCTATCTCTTATACATGTGTGGCTAAAAACCCCAATTCTTGGGGTGTGATTCAGCTAATATGGGTTAAGATGATTGTTGGATCTTGCTTGCTGATAGTCTATTCGTAGTTTAAATGTGATTTCGTTTAGTGGATGTGGATAAATTTAATGAATTTGTAGTTGCAAATATCAGTTTATTTATGTATTTTCGACTTACGAGAGAGACAGGTCGTAAAACTAAGACCACTAGATTGATTGCCAGTGTGAGTGGGTCGACATGAGGTTCAGCTCGAGAGAGTGAACTGTAGTCCCATGTCCACACACTCACCTCGAGAGAGTGAGTGGGTTAAGGCGTAGGCTGGTCTTCATGCGGCAAGTGGGTGTCTGAGAGGAACGCATTTGGAACGGGGTAAGTTGCTCGAGAGAGAGCCTATCCCCTTTAAATTCTAGCCTAGTCAAAATTATTCTATGAATCTTCTATCGAAAGCATGTACCCAATAATCTAGCTTAACCTGTATTGCCGTCACATCCCAAGGATCCCCTCTCATTACTTAGAAACCCTTGTCTATTTTTCTGTTTTTACTTACTTGTGACAAAACCCCCATTAGATACTTGACGCTTGCGTCACCCTTTAATTTACAATGTTTTTAATCGTTAATGTCTTTAGGTACGACTAGTTAGAATTAAATTTTATTCTTCTATTAATTCTCAAAATTACTCTCTTGGGAACGATCCCAACCCTTGGTTGGGTTACTAAACTATTGTACGACACTTGCATTGGAAGTTGTGTCTTGATTACGCAAACATCATGGATCGACTTAAGCTAAGAGTTCATGGTTCTACCATAGGCAAATAAGACAACCCTTTTCGGTGTGGGTAACACCGGGTGATCGTGTTATAGCTCACATGGTCTCATGTCGGTTAAGGCTTATCTCCCACAACAAGAACATGAATAATGAACTAAGGTTACTTCAAGAGGTATTGCACATGAGTTCAAAGGGTTTAAAGATTATGTTGGCATTTATTGTCCATGTTTATGACTTTTGCTTTCTAATCTCTTATATGATGTTTAAACTTGGCATTTGCATGCTTTGAAATGAAATGTCCCTTTAGCATGTTTTAAATGTTTTTATGCATAGTTATCATACTTAGTGCATTTTTTTACTAACGCATACTTTTTCCTACATTGTTCCCAAATGTAGGGTTCGACAGTCATGGTTTGATTCGTGCCTAAGTGTTGATCTTGAGATTTTGAGCTTTGGTGAGTCCTCGTGCTTTGAGGACGATTTATTGTTTTAGTTTCCATTTCTTGTATTTCCTTTTTGGACATGACGTATGGGCTAGGCCCAATTTCATTCGGTATTTTAATAGATGGCTGTAATGAGACTAATGTCTAAACTTCCGCTTTCTTTTATGAAAAACTTTTAGACTTGGGAAATGTGTTTTTACTCTTATTGTTCTATTTCTTATGTTATGAGGACTAAGTGGCTTGTATGGAGTCCTTCGTGGTTCTATACGCCTTGTCACATCTAGGGGGTACCACTGAGGGGTGACAATATATATATATCAACTCTACCATAAACAATTTGACTAAGAATCTCTCTGAAACTAAAAAAGGTACAGAAAATCATGTTATTTTACCTCACACTAATCATATACCTACCATAAAGGTGACATTAGGACATAATTAAGGGTAAAAACCTACCAATTTTATATACGCAAGAATTCCAAGAATAAACTTATCAATGGAGTTGTCATATTAAATCAAGAGAAGGCCGGGTAAAAATTTAACGGTAACATAATCAAGTAATTAACAATAGATTCCTTCAACACTGGTTAAACTAATTAAGGGGAATGATCAAATTAGAGACAATCATAATTGAGAAAAATCAGCAATTAACTATCAAATCTTTAACATATTATCTCAATAACTATCAGACTTTAATACACATGTAATAGCACCTAAATTATATTCAGTAGCCATACAGAGAGCATTGAAGGTACTGGCAGAAAATTTTAGATCAAAATCAAGGACAAAATGATATTTTAACAAAAGCTAAAACAATAAACATTGTTGAGAAGATCAACTAATAATAAATGATTTTAAACCCAATACAAAATCCAATAAAAGTAGACATGCACGAACACATATCACGACTCCTTTATAGTTTAACATTAAGAAATTAGCTAAAATGAAATCTTCATCAGATATGGAACGAACCTGGAAGGATCTGTTGAGATCCATCTTTTAGTAAGCTAAAATTCTTGACTTCAACATGACCAAACTTTGTCTCTGACTGGAGCTCTGCAATCGAAGAGATAGAGCAACAATTCTCTTGTTTGTTGTTGTTGAACTTGGAGGTTTCTTGGTTGTTGATGTGGCTCGTCGATTGCCATCCTCGCGAAGAGAGGAGACAGGCGGCGGCCATGTGGTGGCGTCACCAGTTTCATAGATGGTCCTCATCAAAAGAAGAGGAAGGGAGAAAATAGAAACCATCATGTGGTGGTTCTCGCTAGGACGGGGAGAGGGAAAGATAAGGCGACCGCCTCTGGCGACTTTTGCCAAAAAAGAAGGAGAAGGGAAAGAGGGCGATAGAGAGGGAGCTGGGTGTTGTTGCCTTCACCGACCATGAGAGAAAGAGGAGAGGCACTGATTTCGCCAGAAAATGGAGAGGAGAGAGAAGTGCGGTGCAACCTCCTTTCAAATGAGGAGAAAAAATTAAAATTGTTAGGGTTTGAATACTAAGTGAATTAAAAAGGAAATTAAAGGGTTGTGAGATTTGAACCGTTGATTAAGAGAAGATGAATGGCTAGGATTTGATCTCGAATTTTGATTCAAAGGATGGATGGCTGAGATTGAAAGATATTTGATAATCTCGAATTGGAAAAAAATAGCTAATGCTGAAATGACCAAGTGGCTAGAATTGAAATAAGATTTGTATTGAGATGGCTATAATTGAAAAATGAATTTGAATAGGAAAAGTGCCACATATTAAATAAATTCAAACAAAGGGGTTACAATTTAAATGATTTAAGGGAAGATCAATTGAATTTTTATTTAATTAATGATGTATTACACATAATAAATAATTTTTAAATAAAATAGGAACTCATAAATATTTTAAATGTTAAACCGATAATAAAATAGTAATTTGATAGGAAAAAATAATTACAATATATTTTGTAAATCGTGAATATTAAAATATAATTATTTACATAAAATTACTTTATATTTTGAACCTGTAAAATAAGAAGAAAAGGTTTTGACATACATATTTAATCAAATAGCAATTCGAAAAGAGTTATAGGTCAGTCAAAATTGGTGGTCAATAGCTGCCACTTGGTTGCTTGAGAATAAGGGATGAATTTTCGGGCAACCAACGTTGACTAAGTAGCCCATTTTGTCCAACGAACGAAAAGATGTCAGTAGGATCCGTTGAAAGGACGTATAGTTGGGAATAATTGTATGACGAAACTTTGGTTTTATGTCGCCTACAGATCTCTGGTATTACGATAATCAGGTCGTGTGTAGTTCTAGATTTAAGAACAAACATAGTTCCTAAAATTGAAATAATTGTATGATATTTGCACAGGGACGATAACAGCTTGAATGGATAGGATTAGAGCAATGAGGTGGACTGAATAGCGCAAAAGATCATATGAGTATCGACAAATTTATAGGGCATTGTTGTGATATATATGATGCGATTGTCAAATCTAAAGGGAAATTGATCTCATTTGCGATCTGTCAGTCTCTGCAAATCTGTAGTTTTTGATACCATTAAATAAAGTGATTAGGGAAGATATATAAAATTAACAGTAGATCTAAACATGATACAATTTCTCATATCAACCATGATATTTGCCTTAAGGCTATGAAGATGATGTCTTAGGCCATGATGCCTAGGTCTATGATATGCAAAATCAAATCCTCGAGTCATGAAAATGTTGTCTGTAGGCCATAAAAAATGATGCCTTTAGACTATGACACCTTCAAATCACGATACATAGAAACTAAATCCTTAGGCCATGATATGATATCCGCAAGCCATGAAAGATCGTGCCTTTGGACGATGACGCCTTCGAAACATAAGTAATAAGTAAAGAGAGTGTATATGCTTTGATGTAATTCAAGCATATATAGATCCTTGTGGCTTGATTTGGTAGAAGCTCCACACATATGTGTTTCTTTGAGCTCCACGCGACTCTTGTGACTCGAATCAACAGTAGCTCCAATAGTTCTCGGGTTCAATATAATTCTCGAACTCAATGTAGATGCAAATCTTAGGCACATGAAATTCTTAGCCATAATTTAGTCTTCGGGTATAATGTAATCTTTGGGCACATGCAATATCTCAGGCATATGCAATATCTCAAGCTCATGCAAATCTTAGGCTCAATGCATTCTTCAGGAACATGCAATATCTTGGGCACAATGCAATTCTCGGGCACATGCAAATCTCAAGCATATGCAATTTCTCAGGCATATACAATCTTTCGAGCGTAATGCAATTTCTTGGGAACAATGCAATCTTCGAGCACAATGCATTTTCTCGGGCACATGCAATCTTCGAGCAAAATGCAATGTCAGGCACAATGCAATTTTTGGGAACATGCAATCTTGGGTACATACAATTCTTTGGCACAATGCAATCTCGGACACAATAGAATTTCTCGAGCACATGCAACTATCGAGCATATGAATTTCTCAGGCACAATGCTATTTTTTGGGCACATGCAATTTTAGGGCACAATATGATAGGTGAGAAAAATTATCTCACAAATCAGAATGATAAACCATGGTGGACCAAATCTTGTGATGGTAAATTTAGTGTCAAAACAAGTTGGGAGTTGTTGAGACAGAGAGATGATATTAAGGAAGACTTTACACTCCTATGGAGTAAAAGCCTACCTTTCAAGTACTCTTTCCTCACATGGAGAATATGGCTAAGGAAAGTTCCAATAGAAACACTCATGCACAAGTGGAATCCTAATATCTCACAAAATTGCAACCGTTGCACCAATCCAGAGGAGGAATCTATTGAAAATCTCTTCTTTAAGGGTGAGACAACTACAACAATCTGGAGATACTTTTCCAATGCTATAGGTTTTCAATGCAGCCAGTTTTTGAAGCCAAACATAACAAAATGGTGGAGCATAGAGGGGAATGGATAATGAAAAGTGTTCTGCAGGTAATTCCTATGATAATACTATGTACCATTCTACATGGGGGAAAGTATTCTACTGCTAAGGTTATTTCGAAAATCACATATGCTATCAGGAAATTCGTGTGGATTAGGCACCATATGGAAGGTGAAGGGAAGAATTGGCATGAACTAGTAGCAACACTTGAAGCTTATAGTCCATCCCATTCTTTTCAAATAATTAGGTGGTTGGCCCCACCTATTGACAAGGTAAAGGTGAATATAGATGGGGCCTCTAAGGGTAACCCAGGCTGCAACATTTTGTATAAGAGATTCAGAGGGCAAGTTAATGGCAGCAAAAGGTGTTAATTAGAATATCAGATACAACTAGCCTAGGGGCTGAAGTGAGGGCTATGAGAGATGGACTAGAGTATTGCAGAGAGAATGGGATTCATGAGTTCATTATTGAAACTGACTCCATGGTTTTGTTTAAGATATTAGAAGGCCATTGGGTAGCTCCATCCTCCATGGAGTGTAGCAATGGAAATAAGTTTCATCAACATGATAAGGAGATCAGTCTCAGCAAGAGTACAACATTCCATGAGGGAAGGAAATACCCTTGCTGACTATTTTGCTAACCTTGTTTTTCGTGCAGGTGATTATCTAATCAGAAATGGTGAGGATGTACCCAGTGAAGGCAGGAAAATATTGTATTTAGATAAACAAGGCATCCCTCATATCAGAAGAACAATTAACCACTAATATATACAGAGTGAGAACTTTACAACATACTGAAGACTAGTTGAAAAATCAGGTTCTAGCAATTTAAATCTACCATTTTGCATAAGTGTCAAAAATAATTTGAAAGGGTTAAAGATCAGCACCTGGTGAGAGCTTGAGGTGTACAAATGACCGACAACCCAGACCTAGATGCAGATGATACGTGAAAACCTAGACTTGATATTGATTCTTCGACCTCTACAAAAGGTAATCAAAAGCAGATTAAGCAAGGTTTGGTAGTTCTGAAAAAAGAAAATCAAAGGTAGTAATTATCTTGTAAAATTAGAGAAGACAAGGCATCATATTCCTTTTCGAGCTGGATAATGTAGGATCTGGACCGTAGGATCAGGCAGATGCATTCAACTTAGCTGCTGGATTGATGTTGAAGAAGAACGATTGAGATGGAGACCTTTAAGAACATTTTTTCAGTTTTCATGTTCACTTTAGTTTCCTTTCATAGTAGAAGCTTATTTTGTTTTTTTCCTACAGATAGGGCCTGGATTTTGGGCCTGATCTGTACATAACTATAATTTTGTTTTACGGCCTTTTAATCAATAAAATGGGCTAAAAACCTGCCTTTAATTTTTTTTTAAAGAAATATGATAGTTGAGAGCATGAAACAACTTAGACCTCCACCTTGTTGGAAGGATCGATTGCCCTTTATTGGTGATTGTCAAGTGCAGTATACAGTAGCTTGGTCCTTTATCTTATCAGAAGGACAGTTGCAATTTGTTGATGGTTTTTGGGTTCGGTATGAAGTAGCTTGATCTATCATGACCGGGCCTACACCATAGATGTAAGTGGCACTCAATAACCATTTTTGATCCCCAAGGGAACCATTGGCCTGGCTACATGACCTACATGACACTAAACAATACGCGGAAGCTTAAAATAAGTAAACACTTAGACATTTAACAAAGTCTTAAAATAATGTCTTACAAATATTTAACATGAATCATGAATTAAATAAAACATCCTAAGAAAACAATGGAAGCATCAAATTTTGTCTGTCTATGAAGCCTCTAACCATATAATATGGATGTCAGGACAAGACCACCGACACCTCGAATACTATAAGGCTAAATGTAAATAGAGTCTCCCGGAAACAAGGAGGCCACACCATAACTATCTATGAGTGAATAGTGATCTCAATGAAATGCCTATTGATGGTCCTGAGCACCTGTATCTGCAAGAAAAAAAATTATGTAGGTCAAATGTCGTCAGTACATTGAATGTACTGGTAAGTGATAAGGTTAGAGTAAACAATTAACTACTTGAATAACTGAAAGCAACATAATTAGATCAATACATGAATATAAAGTAATAGCCATTTAAGCTTTACAATAAGATATACAATGTAAGCAACATGAAAATAGTATACTTTACTTTCTTGGGAGTTTCTCTAACCAACAACTATTACTATAAACCTAGCAATGATACAATGTTTCGCCCATATTGCAAGGGCCATCCTATACCTTGCCAGGGTATAGGATGATATTGTTACCATGGATCAATCTATTAGGCCTTCCCAGAGTCAATGAGAAGTTGCATGAAGAATCAATGTTATCCTATCCCTATGATTGCTACGTAGTTTTATGGGACTTCCGAGTTATAAAAGACTCTAACCCAATTCGGTGCTTGATAGTACTCCTACAATAATCAATATAACTTTATGCTCAATGTATTAAAACATACTCTTTCTCTAGTTTGGGATAATTGCTCAAACCTTCCTCTTAAAAGAAGAAACTTTTCTTGAAATATTTTTGAACTCATAAACTCTTTTTATAAATCAATGTTTCTCTTTTCTCAATGTAAAAATGGTATATTTGGGAATACTTAGTTCTCTTAAAGTTTACTCAAAAGTCAAAACCATCTCTTAAAACTTTTACTCAAAACTCAATTTAAGAGATGGTGATTGGCTTTCAAAGACTCTCAAGAGTTATAACTCAAAATAGGATTCATGCTGAAAATATAGATATGAACGAACCAACTCAAGGATCTCAATAAAAATATAGAAATTCAATACTCAAAACTCAAGAACTCATAACTCAACAATACTTCTCATCTCAAGAATACGTAATTCATAGGGTTCATGCCGAATTATGGACATGAACGATTCCACTCAAGGATTTCAATAAAAATATAGACTCATGAATACAATTACTCATTATCATACTTATTTACTCAAGACTTAGTTCAAGTCTATAGTTAATTGCGTAAGACTTCTCAAAATGACTTAAAAAGGACCGCTTGAAATTTCCTTTAAACTTTTCTTTAATTCGAAGTGTAAATTGAGAGATGTGATTAGGATATGTAGGATCTCTGATTAATGAAGAATTTTATGAGTTAATATCAAGAAGAGAACGAAGACACAATTCAAAGGAATAAAGAACGGAGAAGAAAAACGGGCAGGTGACCATGGCGCATCTGTGGTGTTTCACGCTTACCCCAACAAAACTGGGAGTAATTTGGGGCGCACTGCTGGCGCAGGGCGCCAGCCCTCTTAGCGCTATGGGGTTGCATTGCCCCATCCCAAACCCAGAAATCCGACAAATTTTCTTATTCAATTTTGGGTCCTAACTTATCTAGAATCGATTGGTTTCTTCAAAATTGTCCTTGATTGATAGACCAAATACATTTTCAATGAAATCTCACTCAAATTCTATCAAGAAACACCACTTATTTACAAGACCCTCACCTCAAGAACTTAAAACCTCCATTATTAAAGATTGGGGCTAAAATTCAAGAATTCTTCAAGAATCATTACATAAACGATTTCATGGATGAATTAATGGAAGAACTACATGATTGGTTCGAAGACGAACAAGTCGATCACTATGGGAAACCTCACATACCTAGAAAGAACGATTGTTCTTGGAGAATTTCCTCAACTCTTGAATGAACTCTTGAAAACCCTCTTTTACTCTTCGTGAAACTTCGCTCTAAAAAACCCAAGTGTTTTGAATTTGAATGTTTATTTTAGAATCTGATTAAACCCTTAATTGGGTCAGGAAAAAAGTGTTAAGACAAGTGGGAAAAAGGAAAAGAACAAAATATCTTTCCTAAAACGAGTGTAATTTCTTAAATAGAGAGGCTTCACTCAAATAAGCATAAACTTTTAGTCTGAGTTCAAAATTTAGAAAACTTGGTGGCATTTGAAAGAGGACTCAAAGACCTTCCATTTGGTAGGTTATGGGACATCTAACTCTTTATGTTCTAAAAGATATAGTCATTTGAAGTTGACCCAAGTAAAATCTCATAGTGAAACTCAATCGGAAAGAAAGATTTCAACTCAACTTTATGCTAGGGGATTTTAGTGACTTTAACACATAAGAAAATTTAGAAACACTCAGTACAATATTATTCACAATGAATAATGGTTTGAGCATTAACTCATAAATTTTCGGGGTGTTACAATATCTCCTCCTTGGGATTATTCGTCCTCGAATGACGGTTGGACTGAGAATGGAAAAGGGGTTACTCTTACAATGTTTCTGACTTCTGAACTTGCCTACTAACATAGGTGAAACTGATTTATACTAAGAGTTTGGAACTTTCTTTTGCACATAAGCCAAGAATGATATGAGTTTGAACATAGCAAAGCTCTTATATGAAGCTATCTTACATAAGACAAAGGAAATTTGGGCATGAAGTAAGAATGGGACTATTACACCTTAAGCAATACAACTGCTAGCTTTCAATCCTAGAAACACCACTATATCATGACTTCCATTATGAATACCGCACCTCATAAGCTCCAACTCATAAGGGTTTATGACTACTCTTACTATGGTCTGAGTCTAACTGTATGCTCTTACTATATTCAAGCCTAACTCAAAATCACAAAGTACTTAACATAAGGTGATTATTCTAATGTAAATCACAACATTCTGGTTCTTTTCCTTTATAGGAAATCTCATCCCAAGGATATTACTCCTTACCACCACATTCAACTAACCTTGAGTCTTAATCAAGAACCACCTAATGCATCATGAATTCATCCACATGCTACCAACAATACATTCAAGCCTAGTACTATAACAACTCCATGGACTCCTACTAACCAATCCTTATAAGAATTCATCATTCTCTTGTCACTTCTAACAACTTAACTTTCATGCATTATTACCACGAAACTGACTTATTACTCATCTTAAAACCTTATCTCCTTATTCCTCTACATTTATAACCTTAGGTGGAATAAAAACACCACCACTACCACAATAAGAAACATAAACCCTCTCATTTATCATTACTCAACTACTATTGACAGTATCACTATCAAAACTGAAAAAGATCACTCAAAGAGGTTAGGGTGAAAGATCATAAGCGCGATTCATTCGAGAGTTTTGATATAAGAATATACATGACATAACATTATTTTTCTAGCCATTAAGATCAAATCTTGAATTTGTGAAATTAAGCGTACTATGATACATGAGTGCTTATGAATAGGTTCATATCATGAGCCTGATATTCATAACTTTATGGAATAAGATTGAGATCAATGGGCTTAAGTATGTTCCCCTTGTTTTGGGAACGGAGCATAGATATGAATCTCTCTGAAGTGCATGAGCATTGGTCATAGACGCAATCCTGATATTAAAGGCATCAATTGGATGTTGTAACGACTGAAATTTGAGGAGTACACTAAAGTATGAATGGATCGATATATCACTTTAATTATTTCTGAAGACATCACTATCTGATTCTCAACACTTGATTTGGTTTGTTATCTTATTATCTCCCCCATAGGTCTAAAGACACTTGATGAGATGGAATTTGGGTATATTGAGGAGGAATATGGGTGGAGTTTGGTTGCATTTGGGTGTGAGGTGATGGTAAATTATTTGGATGAATGGAGTTAGGTCGGGTTATATTATGAGGTGGAGGATTATTTGGTAGGGTGGTTTGATTGGTGAGGGGTCGGTTGTCCATGTGCTCCCCAAAAGGGGTGTCGAGAGAGATGGATAATTTTGCCAAATAGCGCATGTTGGCCACCTCTTCCTCTAACTCCATAATTTTGCATTCAAGTCTCCTAACCAAATCATTAGAGAGTTTTCCTCCCTCAGAAGTTTCAACCCTTTCATTGGTAATATTCCTATCAATCATTTTTCCTTTTTCTTTGCAACTTGCTCCTTGAGGAGGAGGAGGAGAAAGAGGAGTCCCTTTCGATCTT
Source organism: Solanum acaule (assembly GCA_036250505.1). Taxonomy (NCBI): domain Eukaryota; kingdom Viridiplantae; phylum Streptophyta; class Magnoliopsida; order Solanales; family Solanaceae; genus Solanum; species Solanum acaule. The sequence goes on along the minus strand of JAJOOR010018246.1, from coordinate 28,837 downwards.
GTATGGTCAGGGATGTAAAGATAGATCAGCCTTAGGCAATGGGGAAAACAATAAAATCAACATAAAAAGGATGTTAGGAGATTAGAACAATATTATAATAATAACATGTTGTTTGAAATAACACCCTAAATGCAAAGGACCTCGTTGAGCCAGAGGTAGGCCTAAGACAACACTTAAGTGATGCACAATAATTATTTCGAGCCATATTTTTCCAATTTGGAGTTTAGGGTTAGAGAAAAAAATAAAGAAAAGCACACTTTATTTATTGAATAAGATTCAATTTATTACATCATAATAAAGAAAATTGAAAATACACTAAAGGGGCAAGGGGTAACATGGGGAAGCAAGCCCTAAAAAATTCAATAAGGCTGGTCTCCAATGTTGGGCACAATTTGCTCTCTCATATCTAGAGTTATGACATAATCATAGTTGAGGAGATTGTGTGCCCATCTTCTCTCCCTTTCATCACCAAAACCAGGAAGACCCTCTACGCTTAAATCTTTATGTTCCGCATCATCCAAGATCCACACATAATACTCATGCATACAGAAAGGTTGTTCTCGAACATTAATAGTTACCTCATTTTTCCACCTCATAGTATAATATCCACTTGTGGGATATTTGGCCCAAAATTATACTCGTAATGGCCCATATGAGATCGCAAGGGTATCATTTGGATTTACTCGAACTAACAAAGGACTCGGAGAGGCACATATAGTTGAACGTCATTCAAACCAATAATCTCAATAAAGTAGAGCTCATCACCTATTATGATGATACGACGAGGCTTCAATCAATAATACTTCTATCGAATTTGACAACCCAAAAGTCCTCTCAAATACACGAGCTAGTATTCCGTTCCTATAGGGGAAGGAAAATATTTCATCCTTTCGGGATGACTAAGAATTTTGTTCCCTACGCCTTTCAAAATGTCTACCAATTCATCCCTTTTGTAGAAGTGTTCAACAGCCTAGAGTTGCAATAGGAAATTGCATTCTTCGTAGTATCTCTTACCCTTGGTGTATGCTGACAATGCCCTTATTATTTTTGCTAGTACCATGGGTACTATAGTCTTCTTGTGTAATTAGAGCCTACCTCGAGTCATCATGTGAACCATACAACTTAGGCTAGTGTGGATTTTCCCTTTTTCGTAGAGAAAACTAATGAACCTAACAGTGCAATAGCAAACGCATTGAGACGATATCTTTCCCACTTTTCATCGAAACGAGAAAAGTCTATGTTAAAATTCTCATGGCCCTCTTCATCTCCAAAACATGAATATAAGAATTTTATAGAAATCCATCCCTCCTTTAAACAACGTAAATCTCGATTATGGTGCATTCCCATTTTTTCCAGAAAAGACCTCGGGGATGGTTTGTGTGGTACAATCATTTCACACTCCTTGTAAGGAAGGTTGAGAATTCCGCCAACTTCTTCAATTGTCGGGGTTAGTTCAAAATCCCTAAATTTGAAAAGCAACCTTTCAGGGGTCCCAAAGTTTTAACAAGGTCTTGATCAAGTGATGATTAGACTTGACGGAGATGAGTGAAGTAAGGCCACAGTGTAATTCACGCCGCCTCTAGTTCTCGATTTCTCTCAATACACTTCCACCAATTCCTTAGAATACAACTCACTCTGACCCTCTATCTATAATTGAAGCAACGAAGCAACAATGCTCTTGTTTTTTGTTGTTGAACTCATAGGTCGTTTGGTTGTTGCTGTGGCTCGTTGATTGTTGTCCTCATGAAAAAAGGAGAGAGGCGGCTTCCATCTGGTGGTCTCACCGGTTTCACTGGTGGTCCTTTTCGGATGAAGAGGAAGGGGAAAAGAGAAAGCATTGGTTGGTGGTTCTCGCTAGGATGGGGAGAGGGGAAGATGAGGCCACTGCTTCTAGTGGCTTTTGCCAGAAAAGAAGGAGGAGGGAAAGAGGGCGAGAGAGAGGTGTTGGCTATTGTTTCCTTCGCTGACCATGGGAGAAAGAGGAATGGTGGTGATTTCACCAGAAAATGGAGAGGTGCAGCGCAATCTCCTTTCAGATGAGGAGAAAAATTGAAAATTGTTAAGGTTTGGGTATTAAGTGAGTTAAAAAGGAAAGTAAAGGGTTGTGAGATCTGAACCGCTGATTAAGAGAAGATGAACGACTAGGATTTGATCTCAAATTTTGATTAAAAGGATGGATGGCTAAGATTGAAAGATATTTGATAATCTAGAATTGGAATAAAATAGGGCAAAGCTGAAATGATCAAGTTGCGAGAATGGAAATAAGATTTGTATTGAGAGGGCTAGGATTGAAAAATGAAATTGAATAGAAAAAGTGTCATGAATTAAATAAATTGAATAGAAGGGGCTACAATTTAAATGATTCAAGGGAAGATCAATTGAATTGCTATTTAATCAATGATTTACTACACATACTAAATAGTTTTTATAGAAAATAAGCACACACAAATATTTTAAACCTTAAGCTGATAAGTAAAATTATTATTTCAAAAATTTATAAATCGATAAATAGAATTCATAAAAAAGTAATTTGATAAGAACAAATAATTACAATAAATATTGTAAGTTGTGAATATTAAAATCTAATTATTAACATAAAATTACTTTAAATTTTGAAACCCATAAAATAAGGGGAAAAGGTTTTGTCACACATATTTAATCAAATAGCAATTCGAAAAGGGTTATAGGTCAGTCCAAATTGGGTTTTAACATCGCCCATCACCTCTAGCTTCTAGGAAATAACAGATTATTTGGGAAATCCTACAAGTGGATCTAGGGAGGGTAGAGTGTACGAGAACCTTACCCATACCTTGCGTAGATGAAGAGGTTGTTTCCAAAAGACTCTTTGTTCAACTGCATCAAATTAAAATAGAAAAAGGTTTCATATAAAGCAGTAAAAGTAATTACCTTGATAACAAGACTTTGGAATTGATTCTTCAAGAAGAATCCTTCTATATCCAATCTCTATTTTGTAGTACAAAAAATATTACCCTAAATCGCCTATCATATCTAAGGTTCTAGAAAATCGAAGTTACTCAAACTCGGCACAATCGATGTCACACCTGTGTCAACACGACTTTGACATGGGTAGGGGTGTGGGATTTTTGTCTGATTCGATCAAATGAGATCGGGTGTGTTGACCAATAATTCAGAAAAAGAATTGAAATTTTGATATCTCAACAGTAAAGATTTGAATAGATTGGAAACAAATACCTTCAACTTTTATGCTATATTGTGATTTATACTAGTCCTATGTCTCCTTCGAAGGTTTTTTCTTTATAAATTAAAGTAATATATTGTCAAGGAGTTTCTAGATTTCACGCGTGGTACCAATTCTGTCGTGCTAAGCATACATTGGTTCATGAATTTGTGAGAGAGAAGAGATGTGGGGATGTTTTGAAACTGAACTAGGGTTCTTCATCATTTTGTTTCTCTAGCTTCTTTGTTTTAGGCGTGAATAGAGAAGAGGGGAGCTTGGAGGGAGGGGTTTGGAGAACTAGGGTGTGGGCTGGGTTGGTCATGTTTTTTAGCCAGATTTGATTTTGAATGTTGAGCTAAATTTGGATGAATATTTGGACATGGATAATGGTCAATAACATGGTGAGACTTGGTCCCTTAGAGTCTTCTTATCAGAAATAAATCAGAGTATTATTTAAATGAAAAATAATTTCTATTCAAATTAAAGTATTATTTAATCAAAATTAGAACAAGTCCCTTCCACGGTACATTATAAGTTTTCCACAATGTCTCATATTTATGTATATCTTTAGTTTGTTTTCTTTCCAAGTCCCTGCACTCGTATTCGTATCTAGATCCATATCCCTGAATTTTAAAAATCAGATCATGAATAATCCAACATGCGGATCCGCACCCTTGTTGGACACCCGCACCCTAGTCCGAGCAACTTAGTAGGAAATGACGGATACTTTGGGGAGAAAAGATTGTATCGGGTTATTAATTTGTAAAATTAAAATGGGTTGGGTTTTAATGAATGAATGGGCTTTAATTCAATCATATATTAAAAACATGGCAAGCTGAGAATGACACATGACTATTTTAAAGACCCAAATTTGACTTAGGTTGGTCCGTTTGTTTTAGGGCTATGTTTGAGCCCACAAAAGAATGTTAAGGGTAATTTTAGATCAAAAGGTTAACAAATGGTATTTGTGAGACATTTTAAATAAGTTAGGGGTATTTTTGGCCATTTAAAGTTGTTTTAAAGACCTAGATCCGTTAGTTTCAAAGGTATGTTTGAGCCTTAAAAAAACATTAAGGGTACTTTAATATCTTAAGCTTAATAAAGGGTATTTGTAAACCATTTCAATAGGTTAGACGTAGTTTTGGCCCTTTTACAAACTTGAAAAGGTATGAACTAATGATGTCTTTCATCTGTTTTGGAACTGTTTATGTTGACAATTTTCCATATATCACTTGTACTATTTCCAGGATACTTTTCTCTGTTTATTTTAAACACTGCTTTATACCTCTTATATTTCTTCATTCAATTCCTTAATTTATTAAACTTCATTGTTCAGATGGTTGTTTGGCAGTGATTGGAAAAAAAGTTGCCCTTTGGTAGCCCTTCTATTGCAAAGAAGACTATTTTTTCCGCTATTGGTATATTCTCAAATTTCCTCCCATCTTCCTCCTATATTACCCTTATGTTCTGAAATGTTATGTGCTTACTTCAAATATGCAGCAAATGTACTGTAAAAGCAGCATGCAAGTTTGTAAATTAGAGTGTCTCGAAAGGAAATATGACAAATTTAAACTATGTTATTGTAATGAGGGTTATTGCTCTGTATGCGCTGGAATCAATTCCTCCTCAGTTAGTAATTCCAGATGAAATAGAGGCTTTTGTTAGTCGGTTGTTAATGAACATTTTGAAACTTAGTCAAACTATGTCTTAAATGTTTCTTTAGAATCTGATGAGTTGATCAGCAGGATATAGGTAAAATTGGTCTCATTGTCACTGAGGTGTTTATATTACAACATGATCATGCTAGTTCTACGCCTAGTTTGTACGGTATTTTGCCATGCTTATTCATGACTAGTAGTGACTATGGTAATGCATCAACGCACCATAATGGCCAGTCAGGTTGAATCTATGGATAATATCGGAACCTTAGTTGGTAGAGATGATCCAAGTCAATTGCTCATTTCTTATGGGAAATCTGTCAATGCATTTCCTTCAAAACACATCGTTCTTGATCCACGACTCGATATCTTTAACAACATTTCATTCAACTTTGCGAATAATCGAAGTGTACAGAAGTCAAATATTTGCGTTTGCAAGATATATATAAAGAAATTTCTCAATGAATGTACTATGAATTACTTATTTAGAATAGAAATTGGGTCATACTTGCCATATTTTTTATTAATGTTTAATCCTGAGCATATATATAGTGATTTTGGATGAACGTGGCACTCAATATGCGTATTTGTATTTGAATTGAATGTGCATATATAATCTTATTGAACAGATAAATGAAAGGCAAGTGAAATCATTCTTTACTTTCTATAAGTATTTCACTCTAGTAAGTAAACGTGAAGTTAAGTTAAACTCAATCTGACACATCATCTAAAGAGAAATATGAATTCGACCTTTGAACTACATGTGGCAAAAGAAAAGGCAAATCCATGGACTGATTCCAGCATTTCCACCTTGTAGGAACTATGAGATCATCCCATGGACCCTTACGACATTAAAGGTCAGATCGATGATTATAGATAGAGCGTTGACTCATTTTTAAAACCTGTGTTTTTAAGATTAAAGAGTTGGGTGGAAAGGGGAAAAATATGCTCCCTAGCCAAGAATCCTTAATTTGAATGAGATTTCAACAAAGCATTGTGATGAATTTTAGCATGGTATAAAAATTTGTGCGTCTATATTCAACGACTCAATCCGTCATTATTTAAATGCACCTCGTGTAGAGCCTCAATAATTTCTTGAATTTCGGTGTCCAATTAAACTTTTGGGGCACACAATGGAATTATAAATATTGAATTGATCTGGACTGACCTTAGTCCGCTAAAGTGGGGAACATTCCGCTATGGCAGGGCTGCTATACCGCCTGAACAGCCGCTATAGTGGGCTGATGCGATCAGACCCCAATAAATTTGAGGTCTTTTATTTTCCTCTCACTTTCTAGGGAGAAAAGAGACTAGAGTTACTCCAAAAATTCCCCCAAGCCACTTTAAACTCGAGGGAATGTAAGAGAGGTATTTTCAAGAAAAAAAAGGGAAGACCCAATTATTCCCGACCAGCATTCGACAAGAATGGCTCCCAATGTGCAAGGATTTACATTCAAAGTTCTCCGTCAGTTGCTTGACACCCAGGTAGTCTAAGTTTTCTTAACTAAGTAGTTAAAGTTGTAGTTATCCATGTAATATCTTGTAGATTATCGGGGGATTGCATGCATAGAACTTAGGAAACGAACTCTAGATGGGTAAATGCATGGTTAGATGTTGTTTTAGGCTAATGATGAATTGGATTTGTTATTGTCGGTATTATGATGTGGCAAGGTGATATCCTAGGAAGGTAATTGTGGGTGAGCGGATTATGAGTAAAGTTGTTGGGGAAGGAACTACCTTGGTTAGCTGATGGTTGGTTGTTTTTTCCGTTTATTTTATATTTCCAATTGTTAATTGTGTCATAGTACTGCATGCATGGTATATGGGTAGGGAAGTTGGAAAGACTAAATGTGGAGTGAAGAGTTTTGACAATCGCATGTAATGAATGTGTCATCTGAAGGTGCTAGTGTGTATGATTCGATGTGTTGTATTGTGTCATGTATGATTTCTGTGTGTTTATATATATATATATACACATACTTATTGGATTAGGTGTCAAGCCGGCACATATATCTTTTATTATTTGATCAGGTGTCACGCGGGTACATATATAAATATATATACACCTACATTGTTGGATCGGGTACCACATCGATACATTTGTGGTTGTGTGTGTTGGTCTTTGAGGGACTGGGTCGGTATTTTTATATAATGAGAGGTTTTTGAATAGGCTGGGAAAACATGCTAAATAATGTAGGTGATGATTTGGAATTCTGGAAGTTCGAGCTATTTTATAACAATGGCTAGAAAGTGGTTGTATCTTCTTGCTAAGTTGGGGGTACCCATTCATATGTCATATAATGGGAGTGTGTAAGGTAAGGAGAGGCAAGAAGTAGCATCTGGTGTTCAGGAAATTATTATGTAACAGAGGGGTTTGTAAGCAGCTAAGTTTCATTTTAAAAATATAGCAATCAAAAGAGGAAAATAGCAACAAACAATAATATTCATATTTGAAGGGTTTGTGCAGATTACAATCTTAATGAAATATAAGAAAAAAGATGTAATCCTCTGATTCTTGTTTTCATGATATTCAACTCAAGAGCTTGGCTTTGTTCTTAAATCGATGAAATATTTGTTAAAACTTAACTACGGACGCAGAGTCAAGCTTTGATCACACTCAAAGAGATATGGGAACTTGTGGCTCATAACTTGGAGACGAAGAATCCTTTGTATGTAAAAGATTTGCAGATCACCACTGAAGATTTCTATGTATGTGTTTGCTTCTTTTCTTCTTCTTTTTGGTCTTATGAAGACCCTTTAATATAGTTATGAACTAGATTTTTGGGAGTATTTTTGTCCTCAAGTAATTTTAGAGGACCTTGGGCTTGAAAAGCATGAATTGCGCTCGTCTCGTAAACTTAATGGACTGACCCACATATTATTTGAACTTTAGTTACATCATATAATTTTAACTTAAATATTAATTCAATTTTATTAACCAATAATTAGAGTTGGTTAATATATTATGAACTTAAGGATTAATCCTGTCACGACCCGAGCCTACACCCTGGACGTGATTGGCACTCGAGAACCATTGTTGGTCCCCAAGCGAACCCTCATCCTGGCTGACTACAAGCGGAAGACTAACTTAAGCATACAAAGCTTAAAACAGAATAAAATTCATTGAAACTCAAATAATTAACACATAGTATAATCATATATTCAACTAGCCATAATTAGGCAACTCAAGTCTTTATAACGTTTAACAAGATAACTGAAACAGATTTATGAAACTCTACTGTCTATCTATGAAGCCTCTAACTAACAAAGATAGAAGTCGGGATAAGACCCACGACGTCCTAACAACTGATATACTGAATGTACAAGTGGAACCCTCTAGAAGCAAGAAGGCTCACCATAGCTAACTTGAAGTCCATGTAGTATCAACGAAGCTCCTATTGATGACCCTGAATACATATATCTGTATCATGAAACAATGTAGGCCATATGGCTTAGTACGTAGAATGTATGAGCATGTAAGGGAAATTCTAAAGCATAAACATAGGCTTGAAATTAATAAAAAGGAAACATACTTACCTCTGCTGAACTCACTCAACTCTACTCAACTCAAGAATAAGATAATCAACTCAAAGGTACTCAACTCATGATACTCAAGGATAAAACAACAGTAAAAGATGCAATATTTATGGAAAGCTTTTAAAACAGTAGATAACCACTCAATGTATTGAAGAATACAATAATAACTCAGTTTGTATTTATAAAAATACAATATAACTCTATTTGTATATGAAAATACAAGTAAACTCTATGTATATAAATATACAAATTTCTCTGTGGGAGTTTCTCTAACCGACAACCATCACTACGAGTTATGTGAGGATACATCGTCTCGCCCACGCTGCCAGAACTGTCATATACTCTGTCAGGGTATAAGACCTACTCACTAAGTGGATCCACTAGTCTATGCTAAAAATTATTAAGGAATCATCTAAAAAGTATGACCCTTTCTACCCACGTTGGCCACATAGTTTATTGGGGTTGTGAGTTATCTGAACTCTCCCACATATTGGTGCTCAATACTACTCCCAAAATATACTAGCTCATATGTTTAAAAACATAACTTCTCTGTGGTTTGAGATTATTACTCAAAAATATTTCTCTTAAAAGAGATGGTACTCAAACTGCTCAAAACTCTTTTGAAAATCTTAGTTTCCTCTCATCTCAAATTTGAAAACATTTACTCTTGATCATTGATGACTCGGGAAGTCATATTGCATAAACATTGATAGTATATCTTGATACCATACTGCTCATACATTGATGGCCTAGTCGATTGTCATACTACTCATGTTTTAAAAAAACACTTTTTTCTCAAAACTCATCTTTACTTTCTCAAAACTAGGTTTAAGAACTCAAGTGTTGGATTTAAAAAGGTTTTTAAAATTTATTACTCAAATCATAGGGTTTAGGTGGAATTAAGAACATGAACGACTCAACTAAGGGATCTTAATAACAATAAAGAACCTCAGTACTCAGAACTCAAGACTCAATGATACTACTCATCTCTAGACTGTTCCACACAAAGGGTTCATGTGGAATTATGGGCATGAACAACTTAACTCAAGGGCTTCATGGGTAACATGTAGTAGTCCCGTAAGTAGGAATAAAATCTCAAAAGGATTAGGAACTCAATGCTCAAAGACATGGAACTCAAATATACTACTCCTCTCAAAGATACTCAAATTATGGAGTTCATGCGGAATTTATGGGCATGAACGACTCAACTCGATGGTCTACATAACATTATAGAACTCATGTATACGACTTTATCACTCTCATGCTTACTTCCTCAAAACTCAATTTAAAACTCAAGTGTTGTCTTTGAAAAACATCTCAAGATTTATAACTCAAAATAGGGTTCATGCTGAATTATAGACATGAACAAATCAACTCAAGGATCTCAATAAAAATATAGAAACTCAATAATTAGGAACAGATTTTTTAAAAGAACCATGAACACAAGAACTCAAATCAACTTATCTCAGGAATAGTCAAATATAGGGGTAAAATCCTAGATTTCTCTTTTACTGACTTGAAAGTAGATGTAGGGCGTGAGGACAAACTAGTCCAACACTATGATAACCTTACATACCTAGAAGAACAAGGTTCTTGAAGAATCTTGAAGAAGAACTAGATTAAAAGCCTTGAAACCCTAGCTTGAAGGTAAACGATCAAGAAAACCTTTCTTGAGATTCTTAAATTAGTTTCTTGAAATCTCTATGGCCAAGAATTATGTTTTTCATTAGTGATTCATAACTGTATGGAAGAATTTGAGTTGAAAAAATGGAATTCTTGGAAAAAGACTTACCTTGAAGAAAAATCTTGGAAAAGATTGAAAGAATCTCGAATGAAATCTTCTACTTTGATTTTTCCTTAGGGTTTTGCCCTAGGGTTTGAGAGAGAAGAGAGTGATGGATTAATAGATGAAAATCTGATTGTTTTGAGCCTTTTATTAGTCAAAAATTTGTTTAGAGTTTTCTTGGAGGTAAAAAATAAAAAACAACCATTTTTCATGTTTTCCCTTCGGCTAAATTCGTAACATCACTGTATAGGTTACTAAAATAGTCATAACTTTTTACTCATAAATTGGATTGACACGAAATTGGTGGCATTGGAAAGTAGATTCAAACACCTTTAATTTAATAGGTTATGGATCACGTAACTCTTTATATTCTAAGAGATATGGTCGTTTGAAGTTGACCCAAGTAGAATCTTACATTAAAACTTAATCGATGAGGAAACTTCAAGAACAGTTATGAAGAACTCATCAAGAAATTAAATTGCTCAATATTTTTGGATAGATTTGAAAAAGAAACTCATGATTGGCGTGTGGGTGAACGAAACCAACAATATGGAAGCTAACATACCTCTTAGGGATCAAATCCATGGCAAAAATCCGCAACAAAAACTCAAGAACCTCGACGAACGCCTTTATCCTTTCCTCTTTTCTCCTCTTTTCTCTTCTTGTCTCTTCTTCAACTCTCAACTAAAACCCTAGGCGTACATTAGGATTATAAAACTGAACCTAATCAGATTAGACCCCTAAAACATTACTAAAAACAAAATAAATCTGATTGGGTAAGGAAAAGACCAAAATACCCCTCACTATTTTCGGATAACATTCCTTAACTGGACAGCCTAACTTCAAAACTGCATATCTCACTCATCCGACCTCGAAACTTAGAAAACTCGGTGTAGTTGGAAAGATAATTCAAATCCCTTTCATTTTCCATCTTATGGCAAACCTAAATCATCTTGTACTGAGAGTTATGGTAGTTTGAGGTTGACCCAAAACTCATAACTTAAGCTTAACTTGCAAATTTTCAGACTTTGCTATTTCCAATTTAGTTCTTTTTGGAACTCAAGATTCTACATCTAGTGAAGTTAACACTCAAGAAATTTTAAATTCTTTGGTAAAATCCTACTCACAACAAAGGATAGTTCGAGTCTTAGTTCAAAAAATTTCTGGGTGTTACAAATCCAAAATACAATATGGATTTACCAATAAAATCTCATTGTCTACAAGATTAGGCTATGATTTTCTGTCAATGGAGTTGGCAGCGGAAGGATAAGGTGTGATGTAATGACCTTTTAGGTCATTTTCTTAGTTTATCGATCATTTCAGTGTTAAGAAATTTCTTGTAGTGACCCTAAGTCATTGATGGTTTGTTGGGACTGACAGTTCGGTCACTAAGTCATTCATTTGGGTTTTGTGCAAGTTTCCATATTTTGGAGCCTTGGAAACTTGAACAGTTGACATCAATCAAAATTTTAGAAAGACATCCTCAGTAAGTAATTCTGACGATTTTGTTAGCTCCGGATAACCATTTTAGTCTGGGGGCATGGTGGATTCAAGCCTCGAGACTTCTGGTGTGAGTTTGTACCATTTGGAGTTTTAACCTTGAAGATTAAGGCAAGGTTTGACTTCCGTCAACATTCTTGGTACACATTCTCATATGAGAATTTTATCAGCACGATTAGCTTCAAAATGTCAAGTTTGTTCTAGAACAACCTTCCATGTGGTTCCCAAGGCTTCTGGTTTTATTTTGAGCCTTCTCATTGATTTTCACTTAAAATGAAACATGCATGTGGGACACACTTTTCATTGAGACGACCTCAGACATAAGTTTTAATGGTTTTGTTGAGTTAGGAATTCCGAATTTGGTGGGCTAGCATATTTTGTTTTCACGCACAGGGTTTTGAATGAGTCTCGAGCACCCTGTTGGACAATTTGATGCCCTAACATATATATCAACTGGTGTGCTAGTTGTTGGTGCATCTATCATTCCCCCAGCCTACACCCATGGAGGGACTGGCACTCGAGAACCATTACTGATCCCAAGCGAACCCTTGGCCTGACTTACTTACTCATCAGAAGACTTAAACATCAGAAATGCCTCAAATAAGGAACTTATGAAATAACATAGAATATCTTTAAAGAAAAAAATCAACTAGCCAAAATGGCTACTCAAGTCTCATAGAATAACATCTGCAATACAAAGCTAAAGAACTCATAACTAACTATCTAATTGTCTATGAAGCCTCTAAAACAAACAGGGATGTCGGGACAAGACCCACGACATCCTAATGAACTAAATACAAAAACAAATGATAAAGAGGAGTCCTCCGGATAGCAAGAAGACTCAGCAACTGAATCTGAGTGCTCAACTGGATCAAAGAGGCGCTGGATGATGATCCTGGTTACCTTGTCTGCAACAGAAAATGATGCAGGCCAAATGGCGTCAGTACATTGAATGTACAAGTATGCGAGGGGAATACTAAAACATAACGTAAGCTTGAAAAGAATATGAAAGGAACACTTACCTTGGCTTTAATCAACTCGTGAATAACTTGACTCAAAATAAGGCAACAATACACATGCAATATATGGAAAGCTTTTAAAATGGTAGAAAGCAACTCTGTTTGTTAAAGAAATGCAATAACAACTCAACTTACTCATATAATAAGGTAATATGATTTATGTGGTAGTTTATCTAATCGAAAACCACCACTATGAGCCTAAGTGGTGATATATCGTCTTGCCCATGCTGCCAGAACTGTCCTATACTTTGCCGTCATATAGAACACCTTAACTAAGTCGATCCACTAGTCTATGATAAAAAGCACTTAAGGAATCATCTAAAATGTATGATCATTTACTACCCATGATGACTACATGTTTTATGGAGATTTGAGTTATTATGAACACGCATCCCCATATCGGTGCTCAATACTACTCCCAAAAATATACATAGCTCATATGTTTTTAGAACAAAACTTCTTTTTTTGGTTTGAGATAATCATTCAAAAGTTAGCTTAAAAGCTCTCTTGGAATAGATGTTCCCTTTCTTGCTCAAATGTTAAAACATTTTAAACTCTTGGGAATACTTAGTTCCCGTATAATATTTGAAAAAATGAACTTTTACTCTTACTCTTTACTCAACTAAAAGCTTAAGTCTTAAAACAAAATTAAAACGTTTGTGAAAGACTTTTGGAAAACTTTATGAATTTCTCTTAACTTGACTCTTAACCTTCCTTGACATGACTCTTAACTTTCCTTGAATTGAAATATGGATTCAAGGATTGTGATTTGTGATAGAAACGATCTCATGATGTTTAGGAGTATTTTTAGATAGTTAAAAATGAGAAAAGATCAAGAAATCACTATTTGGAAGCAAGTCTGCGACGCGGAGATGTATTTAAATATTTGGTCGCGAAAGTAATTTTTGAGGCAAAACGGTCCGTGACCGCTCCGCGACGCGAGGGGAATTTTCCCATTGTGAGGAACAGGTCCGCATGGTACCCTGATTCGCCCGACAATTTTCCTTCTTCGTTTTCCAGCCCCAATTTGCCTAAACTCGGTTCTTTTTCCCAAATTCTCTTTAGATTTAGATACCCAACAAATGTACCTAAGGACCTAACTCAAAACAACTCCATAATTTGACGTAATGATCTCAGAAACTTCTCAATCTCAGCCCAATTCAAGAACGATATCAAATTCAAGAATACATATAAAGAACATCAAACTTTCAACTCTTTTAGGACAACTTCACACTGAAATAAACATGTTTGGCATGTGGGTGAACGAACTCAACGTTATGAAAGCTTCACATACCTCGTAGGGATCACCCCTTGACGAAATCCACAATCTTAGCTTCGAGAATTTGACGATTCTTGCTTCGTCTCCTCTTTTCTCCTCTTCCTTTCTCTTCTCTAAAAACCCTAACTCAATATTATAAAGCGTAAACTGACCAAGTTCAGTTTAGACCCCAACTAATTAACAAAAATGAAATTAAAATAATAGGGTATGGAAAAGACCAAAACACCCTTCCAAAATCCAGATTGGACTTTCCTTATCCAACCAGCCCAACTTCCAATGGGCATATCTCACTCATACAAACTCAGAATCACGCAAATTCGGTGGCGTTGGTAAGATAATTCCAAGATATTTCCTAAGGTATCTCGAAGAACACCTAACTCATCATAAGTTAGGAGTTATGGTCATTTGAAGTTGACCAAAAACTAACATAACAAATTTCCAGATCTTTCATTTTTTCCTAAAATGACTATTTCCAATTCTAGCTCTTTCTAGTTCATTCAATTAGCGAGATATTACAATATCTCCCCCTTGGGAACATTCGTCCTAGAATGAGATTACTCTTACTAAGCTAAGGGTGTAACATCTAACATTCAGTTCAAACACCCAACAAGCAATTCAAATTCAACATGCTAACTTATAAATTAAAGAGTAATAAGAAGAGAATTAGTACCTTGATCTGGAATTTCTCCCTTCTCAAAGAGATGTGGATATCTCTTCTTCATATCTTCCGCAACTTACCAAGTAGCTTCCTCAACAAATTGGTTCCTCCAAAGAACTTTTACTGATGCTACCTCTTTTGTCCTCAACTTTCAAACTTGGCGATCTAGAATCTGAACAAGAATCTCCTCATAAGATATGTTATCCTTGATCCCAATATCTTCAGTTGGTATGATAAATGAAGGATCTCTCATGCACTTTTTCAACATGGAGACATGAAATACCAAATGAACTACTGCTAACTTTTGGGGTAGCTCTAACTCATAAGCTACATTACTAGCCCTTTTGGATATTTTGTAAGGGCCAATATACCGGGTACTGAGCTTCCCCTTCTTACCAAATCTCATAACACCCTTCATGGGGGAAACTTTCAAGTATACCCAATCATCTACTATAAAGTCTAACTCCCTTCTCCCAACATCAGTGTAGGATTTCTGACGACTCTGCGTTGTTTTCAATCCTTCTTGAATCACTTTCACCTTCTCTATAACTTGATGAACTAAGTATGGTCCTATCAACCCAGCTTCGCCAACTTCGAACCATCCAATGGGAGATCTGCATTTTCTCCCATAAAGATTTTCATAAGGAGCCATCTGGATTCTAGAGTGGTAACTATTGTTGTAAGGGAACTCAAAATTGAGGTAGGTGATCATCCCAATTACCTTTGAAGTCAATCACATAAGCCCTCAACATTTACTCTAAGGTAGGAACACTGTGCTCTGCTTTCTCATCTGTCTGAGGATGAAAGGCAGTACTTAAGTTCACCTTTGAGCCTAAGCCTTTTTGGAATGACTTCCAAAACTATGCAGTAAATTGCGTACCTCTGTATGAAATAATAGGGACTGGAACCCCATAAAATCTAAATACCTCTTGAATATACAACTTAGCATAATCTTCTGCTGAATGGGTAGTCTTTACCGGCAAAAAGTGGGTTGATTTTGTCAATCTATCGACAATCACCCAAATAGAATCATGTTGCCTACGAGACCTTGGTAAAATTGTGATGAAATCCATATTAACTATCTCCCACTTCCATTTTGGAAGTTCTATAGTTTGACCTAAACCACCGGGCCTTTGGTGCTCTACTTTTACTTGTTGGCAGTTAGGACACTTAGCCACAAACTCTGCTATGCCTTTTTTCATACTACTCCACCAATACACTTCTCTCAAGTCACGATACATCTTTGTGGAACCCAGATGAATGGAATATCTGGAGGTATGAGCTTCCTCCATGATCCTCTCTTGGTACATACAATCTGCCTTGATACCTCAATACACCATCTCCCCCTTGTTCAAAAGCCATAATTTTCTGCTTATGAACATTTGCTTTCAATTCAAGAAAAATTGGGTCTTGGT
Organism: Solanum acaule; assembly: GCA_036250505.1. Classification (NCBI taxonomy): domain Eukaryota; kingdom Viridiplantae; phylum Streptophyta; class Magnoliopsida; order Solanales; family Solanaceae; genus Solanum; species Solanum acaule. The sequence continues at coordinate 12,786 of JAJOOR010018246.1, read as the reverse complement.
CTTGTTTCTCTTTAACTGTAGACACTAAAGATGATTTAGCCCCATTCATCACCAATACTCCTCCTTCTGTGGAATCCATTATTCAAACTCCTAAGCATGCAAGTCTATGCACATCTCTTGCTAGCTCTTTCTTATCTTCCTCAAAATGGGCGGTACTACCCATAGACAACCTGCTCAAGGCATAAGCAACACTATTAGTCTTACCTGGGTGATAAAGAATACTCATGTCATAATCCTTGAGTAATTATAACCACCTCCTTTGTCTAAGATGAAGCTCTTTCTAAGTAAACACATACTGAAGACTCTTGTGATCAGTGAACACATCCACATGAACACCATGAAGATAATGGCGCCATATTTTCAAAGAATATACTATGGCAGCCAACTCTAGATCGTGGGTTGGGTAGTTCTTCTTATGAAATTTCAACTGTCTGGAGGCATAAGATATAACTTTGCCATTTGGCATCAATACACAACCCAAACCAACTCTAGACGTGATGAGTCCACAAATTGGACTCATTTATAGTGTCCTCAAATGCTTATTTTGTCTCAATATCTGATGAAAACTCTTAAGTATCAGGTATTTGAAGTTTTGGTGGAAGCATGGACACTTAGGCGCAAAAAGGAACAAAAAGGCTGAAAAGAACGAAGAAGCTGAAGCATGAGCATTGCCAAGAACCTTGTTGATTCGTCGAAAGGACAGACTCCCCATTTGTTCTAGTATGCGAAGCCCTGAAGGAAGAGGATCAAAAAGGCGGTGAAAGGAGCAGTCGGCGCTTCACCTAATAGTTTCGTGAAGAAGTACTATACCGCCCAATGGTCCAGAATGTGAAGATGCTGGAGGCAAGCATGAAACGGTGATGAAATAGAAGAAGGGCAAGTCGCCAAGTCATTTGGTGACATCGACTAACTTCGCTGAAACATCCGCCAACGCTATTTTCTGAAGTCTATAAATACTAAACTTGTTATTAATTTTATAAGTTCCGAACCATTATTATTAATTTCATAATAGAATAGTACGTTTTTAGATATTTTCTCTCAAGTTTGAAGAGGGTTTTGTGAGAGACTTGAAGAGAGAAGGATTTCATTTTCCCCAAGTTGGAAGTTGATCTTCTCCATTCTTCTTCCTTTGCTTAAATCAAGGTTTCATTTCTTATACCCATTTGATTTTGGTATCATTTTAGGTGTATTTTGTTATTTCGTGATGTATGGCTAAAAACCCCCATTCTTGGGGTGTGATTTAGCAAATATGTGTTGATATTGTTGTTGGGTCTTGCTTGCTGATAGGGTAATGTATTTTAATGGTTATTTCACCTAGTGGTTTTGGTTTAATTTAATGGGTTTGTAGTTGCAAATACAAAGCCACCTATGTGTTTTCGGCTTGCCCGAGAGGGAGGTCGCGAAACCAAAACCACTAGACTGATGGCCTAAGGAATGGGTCGACATGATGTTCATCCCGAGAGGGTGAGCCCTAGTCCCATATCCTAACACTCAGCTCGAGTGAGTGAGTGGGGTAAGGGGTAGGCTGGTTTTCATGTGACAAATGGGTGTCCGAGAGGAACTCATTCGAAATGGGGTAAGTTGCCCGAGAGGGAACTTATTTCCATCTAAAGCTTAGCCTAGTCACTATTATCTTGAAAATTTCCTATTGAAAGCATGTACCCAACGATTTATCTCAACTTGTATTGCGGTCACACCCCAAGAACATTTCCCTATACTTGATTTGCTTGTTAATTTTTGTTGTTTTTACTACTTGTGACAAAAACCCCAATTGATATTTGACACTTTCGTGTCACCCCCTTTAATTTACCATGTTTTTGTTTGTTAATGTCTTTAGCTATGACTAGTTAGAGCTAGATTTTATTTTTCTATCAATTCTCAAAATCACTCCCTTGGGACACGATCCCAACCTTTAGTTGGATTACTATACTATCGACGATCGTAGACACTCATACCATAGGTTAGTGTCGTTGGTCACGATAAGCATCAAAATGGCGCCACTGCTGGGGAGTGGTGTTATTTAAGAATTTTTAGATTAGTAGACTTTTTGTTCTTCTTAGTTGTAGTTTACTAACTTAATTTTTAGTTTTGCTTTGTTGATTGTGTAAACATTTCAGAAAGCATGAGTGTTAACTGGAGCTGGGTGGGCCATCAGGACGACATCGGCAACCTCAATGATGTCCAAGAGTCAAACATCAATGATCCACATCTCATGGGAGGTGTTGGAGCCATCCGTCTACCTCCAGTAGAGGGAAATGCGGTGTTCCACATAACAAGCACCATGTTGCAACTTTTGCAACTAAAAGGACTTTTCAGTGGATTGGCTCATGAGGACCCACACGAGCATCTTCGAAACTTCGTGGATGTGTGTGGACCTTTCTCGTTTAAGAGCATCTCTCAGGAATCAGTTTGATTAAGACTATTCCCTTTCTCATTGATGGGGAAGCTTTCAAGTGGCTAGCTGAATTACCATGAAATTCAATCACTTCATGGGAGGAGCTGGTCACCAAATTTAATGTGCGATTTTTCCCTCCCTTAAAGATGATGACTATTCGGTATAACATCCAAAGCTTCAAGCATCTGAATGGAGAGCCTCTACACAAAATTTGGCTCCGGTTTAAGAAATTGGTGCTACAATGCCCGACCTATGGTCTACCTTATAATGTGCTCCTTCAATACTTTTACCGGAGTATAGACTCGGTGAACAAAGGTGTAGCTGACCAACTCTCACCCGGAGGCTTAATGCAACAACCATATGCAGTAGCAGCTCAACTTTTCGATAGGATGACAACCATCAATAAGGTGTGGTACTCTCGCGAAGCCCAGGTCTCACCGGTCATATTTCAGTTATCCAAGGAGCAGGTTAAAAAAGATAATAAGAGAGACCAAAACATGGCCAAGATCATGATGCAGCTTGACATTTTATCTAAAAATGTCATGGGGGCTAGTGTTCGTGGTGTCAATGTTGTGGGAGTCGGGGTGCGAATCTTAAGGAGATGAAGTTTGAAACCATGTATGACGAGGAAGTAAATTTCCTAGCTAACCAAGGCGGGGGCTACCGTTCAAACTACCCAAGGCAGGGTGGTAATCAAGGATGGGTTAGAGATGAAGGCTGGAAGGATCGAGATCATGAATGGAGGGACCGTAATCCAAATTGGAAGGATGGGGAGAAGGATAGATATATGCCTCCCCACGAGCGTTAGAAGCCCAAGTATTCGGAAGGTGGTACGTCTGAGGATATGCTCTCGCGTATCCTAAACATAGTTGAAAGGTCAAACAAAATGCTAAAAGGTATGAAAGAAGACGTGTCTACCCTCAGCCAGAATGTCACCTCTCATTCAGTTTCAATCAAACAGTTAGAGACCCAAATGGGTCATATCTCGTCTCATCTCAATCTGAGACAACAAGGGGGTTTGCCTAGTGATACTATGGCTAACCCCAAGAGCAAGGTCTAAAGGTTAACTTGTGTCGTGTTGCGACGTTAACTAAGGCGTTGTTTGGTATGCAACCTAAAACCATTTACTCGCTTTTTGTTATCTTGATAAAATAATAGTGTGCTATTTGTACAGATTGAGTAAGGAAAGTGCTCGAAAAGATGTATGGAGGCGAGAAATAGTTTAGTTTGGCGAATCACCGACAAGTTCGGCGTACCCAATCATTCCCACCATTTGATGCAATACATCTTAAAGGTTGAGTCTATAAAACTTGGCGGAGTATGAATTTTGTCGGTGCATCGCCAATCCAATTGGCGATCTCGATAAAGACCGTCAATGCACTGTGCACCTGAATTGAAAACTCTATTATATTCGGTGAGGACATTAGATATTCGGCGTTTCGCCGAGTGATTGAGCGAGATCAACTAACATCGCCAAATGAGCACAAACTGGACGGTCACAAGCCACATGTTTAAAAGTTCCATTTCATTCAGTTCCTTTCACTTTGTCCCTTTTCACAAACTCACACTCGCACTTTAGCTGGTATATTTCTCGCACTTTTAGAGTATTCTACATGTCGAATTGTGCTTGGATTAGGATCATATTGCTGCCTAGCAATCCAGTACTATCTAATTCGGCATCAAATGTTGGTAATCAAACTCCTCAGTTACTTGATGAGAATTTTTACTCATTTGCATAATTACTGACAGTAGAAAATCTCTATTGAGCTTCTGAGCTACTGGGATTGTATATATTATCGATTAAGACTTGATATTTTCCACATGATTTGAGGGACTACCACTTAACTTTGCTTTGAGTTAAACTGTTAAGTAGTGGGAATAGAAGTTTGTTTGGGTTTTCGTTGAAATTGAGTTATATAAGCGTAAGTTGCATTATCTGGGGTTGCGGGGTGAAATTTGAAAGGATGGATTGAAACTAGACACGTTGAGCTGATCGGCGAGATGAATAAAATCCGCCAAACTGCTCGGCGGTTCGCCTAACGTCCCCATTCCGCCTTTAACTGAATACTTTATGTATTGATCAATCTGTGATTTTCGGTGGTCAATTTAATTCAAAAAATGCACTCGGCAACTCGCTAAAGGATCCCTTGCTCGCCCTTTGTCTACGCCCTTGTATCAGTTGTACATCACTTTTAACGATTGGCCTAACAGGATAAGTACTTCGCCAACTAGCTTGGCTAAGCAATTCCACACCCAGAAACACCCTTTTTCTCCTATTTAAAGTGCTATCTAACTTATCCTTAATGTCTTTGCAGTAATGGCTAGATCAAAAGTCACAGGGATAAATGATCCACCCAGGCACATAGGAGCACGAGAGTTTAAGAAAGACGAAAAGAAAGCAGAGCTAGCCAGACAAAGGAAATACACCAGTGAAGCCAGAGCAAAGAGACGAATTCCCATTGACCCTAATGTTCCTTCATGGACTCGAAGTTTTGTTAATGGAATACGAGCCTTCGGAGCATCTTAGGAGATAGATCAGATGATTGCAGTTAATTTTGCTGCAGAGGCCATGGCAAAGGCAAACAATGAGGACTAAAATAACAATACTCCGGGGACCATGGCTTTACTTCTTGACCTCTTTCTATATCTTATCTTTCTTAAACTCTGGGTGCTGTCATTATTCGCATTTGAGGACAAACGCTCTTATTTGTGGTGAGGTGAGGCCCACCTTGTTTTGGTGTACATTTGGGTTATCTGTTTTTAATTGAGTTTTTAAAAACTGCTTTGTGATTGTTTGAGCTTGTGGCTCCGCTTATTCTTAATTGCAAACGATTTTTGACCCATCCAAAAAAATTTGAATTTTTCGCACATTTTTGCCACCCTTCGTGAGTTGAATGTGGTTGTTCTTTCGCAAAATTTTGAGTCTCGGTTTTGATCAATACTAATGACTTGAATAGTGCTCTCAATTGAACGAAAATGAATGTACGGCTATGATGAGGCCAAATGAAGTTGTATAGACAATATGTGAACTCTTTGCATCTCGTTGTGATTAGCCATTTATCGAATTGATTCTCTTGTAATGATCGTTGCACACTAGCAAAACTATGTAGTTTTGTTTGACTTAAGTGTCGATGCCTTGTGTGATTAGCTTGCTTTGAAACTTGCATGAATAAACCTAGAATTTGCCCTCTTAGTCTGATTGATTTAGAAAGGTGTCCTCTTGAGATGATCTTAGGTAACTTTAAAGAGTATGAGCCAGATTTGACATATGCCTCTTTTGTGGCCTACCCGTGAGTGTGTTAAACTCTTTTGAACACCCTTTGAGCATTACTTTTCTTTGGAAGAACCTTGATGAACCCTGAACCTTACTTGAACCACTACCTACAATCCTCTTGAGTTGTGGTTTAGTGAATAGCCAACTTAGGTCAAAAGCCTAAGTTGGGGTGTGGTGAAAGGGAAAAAGAGAAGTCAAGAAGTGCAAGAAAAGTCCCCCTTAACCTATGGTATTGCATAAAAATGGAACCCCTTCAATTCAATTAAAAAAGATGGAATAAAGTACGAAGGGAATCGGGTTTCAAGCAATCCATGGAGGAGAATAAAAAAAGAGGTGACTTAGAAGCACTAGAAAAAGAATCGATAAAGGAAAAGAAGGGAATGCCTTGAGAATACCATATCCCACGAGGAAGGAGCCACTGAGCCTAAATGACCATACCTTTGCACTCATCTCCATTACAAGCCTTAGAAAGACCTTTTTGATCTTAAGCAAACCGAATCGAAAATCGATAGGAAAATAAGGGCAAATCTATGGGTCAAAACATACACTGTGTTCCTCTTTTTTAGTGTGAGCGTTGCATCGGATTCCTGATCTTGAATTGATTAACCTCTGTGTGTGAATATGGAATCAATCTTCATGTGAGGGCATTTAGATACTTTTTGTTGGGCTTGAACTTGCACAAGCAGCAAGTATTGCGAGCATGAGAATCTTTGGTAATGGTGTGTCACAATTTGAATCCTTGAGTACACAATTGATCCTTGCATAAGTAAATTGAGTCTTGTTGTGTGCACTCATCATTGATTCTTGTGTAGCACTGTTTAAGACACCACTTTTGAACGGCTGAACTCAAGTTTGCTTCAGGACAAGCAAAAGTTTAAGTTGGCGGTGTTGATGAGTCCATAAATTGAACTCGTTTAGGGATTTATTTTGATAGAAACAGTGTCCTCGAATGCTTATTTTGTCTCAATATCTGATGAAAAACTCTTAAGTTTCAGGTATTTGAAGTTTTAGTGGAAACATGGACACTTAGGCGCAAAAAGGAACAAAAAGGTTGAAAAGAACGAAGAAGCTGAAGCATGAGCATCGCCAAGAACCTTTGGCAATTCGCCGAAAGGACAGACTCCGCCCTTTGTTCCAGTGCGCGAACCCCTGAATAAAGAGGATCAAAAAGGTGATGAAAGGAGCAGTCGGCGCTTCGCCGAATAATACCACGAAGTAGTACTATACCGCCCAACGGTCCAAAATGTGAAGATGCTGAAGACAAGCATGAACGGCGATAAAACAGAAGAAGGGCGAGTTGCCGAGTCATTCGGCAGCATCGACTAACTTCGTTGAAACATCCGCCAGCGCTATTTTCTGAAGTCTATAAATACTAAACTTGTTATTAATTTTATATGTTCTGAACCATTATTATTAATTTCATAATAGAATAGTACGTTTTAGATATCTTCTCTCAAGTTTGGAGAGAGTTTTGTGGGAGACTTGAAGAGAGAAGGATTTCATTTTCCCCAAGTTGGAAGTGGGTCTTCTCCATTCTTCTTCCTTTGCTTAAATCAAGGTTTAATTTTTTATACCCATTTGATTCTAGTATCATTTTAGGTGTATTTTGTTATTTCTTGATGTGTGGCTAAAAACCCCCATTCTTAGGGTGTGATTTAGCAAATATGTGTTGATATTGTTGTTGGGTCTTGCTTGCTGATAGGGTAATGTATTTTAATGGTGATTTCACCTAGTGGTTGTGGTTTAATTTAATGGGCTTATAGTTGCAAATACAAAACCGCCCATGTGTTTTCGGCTTGCCCGAGAGAGAGGTCGCGAAACCAAGACCACTAGACTGATGGCTTAAAGAGCAGGTTGACATGAGGTTCAGCCCAAGATGGTGAGCCCTAGTCCCATATCCTAACACTCAGCTTGAGAGAGTGAGTGGGGTGAGGCGTAGGCTGGTCTTCATATCGCATATAGGTGTCCGAGAGGAACCCATTTGAAACAGGGTAAGTTCCCCGAGAGGGAATTTATTTCCATCTAAAGCTTAGCCTAGTCACTATTATCTTGCAAATTTCCTATTGAAAGCATGTACCCAACGATTTATCTCAACTTGTATTGCGGTCACACCCCAAGAACATTTCCCCATACTTGGTTTTCTTGTTATTTTTTGCTGTTTTTACTACTTGTGACAAAACCCCCAATTGATATTTGACACTTTCATGTCACCCCCTTTAATTTACCATGTTTTTGTTCATTAATTTCTTTAGCTACGACTAGTTAGAGCTAAGTTTTATTTTTCTACCAATTTTCAAAACCACTCCCTTGGGACACGGCCCCAACATTTAGTTGGGTTACTATACTATCGACAATCGTAGACGCTCATACCGTAGGTTAGTGTCGTTGGTCACGATAAGCATAAAGACGCATCACAATATATGACAAAACCTTGAGTACCTTCTAGTAAGATTAACAATGGGGCAGTAGTAAACCTCTTTTTCAATTCCTAAAAGCTTTTCTCATAAGCTTCAGACCATTTAAATTTCATTGTCTTCTGAGTTAACTTCGTCAAAATGGATGAAATAGATGAGAATCCCTCTACAAACCTTCTATAATAGGCAGCCAAACCCAAGAAACTCCTAATGTCAGTTGGAGATATGGGTCTAGGCCAATTCTGCACTGCCTCTATTTTCTGAGTATCAACTTTAATTCCCTCTCCAGACACAATGTGGCCTAAGAATGCCACAGACTCAAGCCAAAACTCGCACTTAGAGAACTTGCCATACAACTCTCTATATCTTAGAGTTTGGAGAACTATTCTGAGATGACTAGCATGATCTTTTTCATTCCTCGAATAGATTAGTATGTCATCAATGAAGACGATAACAAACATATCTATATAAGGGATGAATACTCTATTCATAAGGTCCATGAATGATGCAGGTGCATTGGTCAAATCAAAGGACATAACTAGGAACTCATAATGACCATAACGGGTCCTGAATGTTGTCTTTGGAATATCACATTCCCTTACCCTCAACTGATGGTAGCCTGATCTGAGGTATATCTTAGAGAAACAAGTAGCACCCTGAAGTTGATCGAAAAGATAATCATTTGTCGGAAGAGGATACTTATTCTTGATGGTAACCTTGTTCAACTAACGGTAATCTATACACATTCGAAGGGAACCATCTTTCTTTCTCACAAATAAGGTTGAAACACCCCAAGGTGAGACACTTGGTCGAATAAAGCCCTTATCAAGGAGATCTTTCAACTTTTCTTTAAGCTCTTTCAACTTTGTTGGTGCCATTCTATATGGCGGAATAGATATAGGACGAGTATCTGGAAGAACATCTATACCAAATTTTATCTCTCTCTTACGAGGAACTCTGGGTAGATTATCTGGAAAGACTTCTGGAAACTATTTTACTACTGAAACTGACTGAATATGAGGTATCTCAACACTAGAGTCATTAACTCGGACTAAGTTATAGACACAACCCTTGGAAACTAACTTTTTTGCCTTTAGGTACGAAATGAAATGACCCTTAGGCACTGATGAACTACAACTCCACTCTATAACTGGCTCATAAGGATTTTGGAACCTAAAAACTCGAGTTCTACAATCAATGGAAGCATAACAGGCATGAAGCCAGTCCATACCTAGAATGACATCAAAATCTACCATGTCAAACTCAATTAAATCAGCTATGGTGTTCTTGTGATTTATGGAAATGACACAATCACGATATACTCGCTCATCTAGAGTAGACTCCCTAACAGGTGCAGAAACACAAAAGGGTTCACAAAGTTTCTCAGGATGAACATCAATTTTTTTTGCAACATAAGGGGTTACAAAATATAAACTTGCTCCTGGGTCTAGGAAAACATAAACATCAAGAGTAAAGAATTTGATCATACTAGTGACAACCTCTAGAGAGTTCTCTTGCTCTTGGCGACTAGTGATCGCATAAAGGCGGTTTGTTCCTCCGCCAGTACCGGAAGTAGCTCCTCTAGGTGCAGCCCTATCTAGTGGAGTAACTGATAAATATTGGGCCCTATTGCCTTGATTCCCATTACCTTGCTGATTCTTAGGGCACTCTTTCATGAAGTGACCCTCTTGCCCACACTTGAAACAACCTGTGGAGCCATCGCAACACTTACCTGGGTGGGTTCTACCACACTTAGTACATGCAGGAACCCAGTTACCTCCTTGTGCCACACTAGCTTGAGACTGTGCAGGTCTAGCTCTGAAGTGTTGGGAATTCTGACTATTATACTCACATTTGTTTCTGGGTACAGGTGTACTAGCAGATGATGGACCAGGTCCCTTTTGCTTTTGCTGAAAGGACGAACGGTTCACATTACTCCTTTGCTGCCCAGATTCACTCCCTGTCTTAGCCTTCTTGTTTCTAAACTCCTCTATATCCCTCATCTTCTCTTCCTCAACTTGCTGGACATACACCATTAACCTTGTTACATCCATGTCACCTATTAGCATTGCAGCCTTACCTTCCTTACTCGACAGACGAGACAGCCAAGCAACATACATACTCGTCCTACTTCTCATATCCGCAACAATCTCCGATTCATATCGGGAAAGTTGGGTAAACTTCAACCCATATTCATGAACACTTAGTGAATCTTTATTAAGGGTAAGAAACTCTTATACCTTGGCCTCTCTCAGTTCTCGGGGAAAGAAATGCCCCAAGAATGTCTCCTCAAAACATGCCTAACTCGCAGGTGGTGCTCCCTCAGCTCTACCCTTCTTCCACTGGTCAAACCAAGTCCTAGAAACATCCTTCATTTGATATGCAACTAGTTCCACTCGCTCAGCATCTGCAATGTGCATAACCCCAAATACCTTTTTCAGTTCCTCAACAAAACTCTTCGGATCCTCAGTAGTGCTTGAACCAGTGAAACTTGGAGGATTCATCCTCAAGAACTCTCTAATCCTCAAAATATCAACCACTTCCTATCTAGCTCCTCTCTTTTGCCCAACCTAGTTATTCATAGCTTGACTTAGCTTTCTTATTGCTTCCCTGAACTCAGCATTGGTAACTGCTCATTGGGGTTGCACTTCAAGTGCATTAGGTACTCCTTGCTCCTCAACGTTCCTCCTAGCAGGACAACCTCAGATAACTCTTCGTGGAGGCATGATTAACTGAAAAAAATGAACAAGCACGAATTAGAAAGAGACTTTGTAGAGATGAACTTTATCACATGAAGTGAGTATGAAAAAAGTGAGTATGAAAGAAGTGAGAAACTTTCCTATGTGTCGCAGCCTCCTAATTATTGATGTGGCACGCTGCACACCGATAACTAGGACTCTACTGACATGGATTCATAGAATTCCTAGGACTCTTGAACTTTGTACTCTGATACCAAGTTTGTCACACCCCGACCCTACACCGTGGGCCGGACTGGCACTCAAGAATCACTGTTAGCCCCAACCGAACCCTTGGCTTGTCTTACTTACTCAGCGGAAGACTTAAACATCAGAAATACCTCAAATATGGAACTTATGAAATAACTTAGAATGTGTTTAAAGAAAACATTCAACTAGCCAATATGGCTACTCAAATCTTATAGCAAAACATCTGCAATACAAAGCTAAAGGACTCATAACTAACTGTCACACTGTCTATGAAGCCTCTAAAATAAAGAGTGATGTCGGGAGAATACCCACGAGATCCTAATCAACTAAATACTAAAAAAAATGATAAAGACCAGTCCTCTGAATAGCAAGGAGGCTCACCAACTGACTCTGAGTGCTCAATTGGATCAACAAGGAGCTGGAAGATGTTCTTGGTTACCTGTGTCTGCATTGTAAAATGATGCAGGCCAAATGGCATCAGTACATTGAATGTACGAGTATGCGAGGGGAATACTAAAACATAACGTAAGCTTGAAAAGAATCTGAAAGGAACACTTACCTAGGCATTACTCAACTCATGAATAACCTAACTCAATATAAAGCAACAATACACATGCAATATATGGAAAGCTTTTAAAACAGTAGAAAGCAACTCAGTTTGTTAAAGAAATGTAATAACAACTCAACTTACTCATATAATAAAGTAATATAATTTCTGTGGGAGTTTCACTAACCGACAAGCACCACTATGAGCCTAAGTGGTGATACAACGTCTTGCCCACGCTGCCAGAACTGTCCTATACTTTGCCGTCATATAGAACGCCTTCACTAAGTGGATCCACTAGTCTATGCTAAAAACCACTTAAGGAATCATCTAAAATGTATTATCCTTTACTACAAATGATGGCTACATGTTTTATGGAGACTTGAGTTATTATGAACTTGCATCCCCATATCGGTGCTCAATACTACACCCAAAAATATACTTAGCTCATATGTTTTTAGAACAAAACTTCTTTTTTTGGTTTGAGATAATCATTCAAAACTTAGCTTAAAAGCTCTCTTGGAATCGATGTTCCCTTTCTTTCTCAAATGTTAAAACATTTTTAACTCTTGGGAATACTTAGTTCCCGTATAATATTCGAAAAAATGAACTTTTACTCTTACTCTTTACTCAACTAAAATCTTAAGTCTTAAAACAAAGTTAAAACGTTTGAAAACGACTTTTGGAAAACTTTATGAATTTCTCTTAACCTGACTCTTAACTTTCCTTGACAAGACTTTTAACTTTCCTTGAATTGAAATATGGACTCAAGGATTGTGATTTGTGATAGGAACGATCTCATGATGTTTAGAGTGTTTTTAGATAGTTAAAAATAAGAAAAGATCAAGAAATCACTATTTGAAAGCAAGTCTGCGATGTGGAGATGTATTTAAATATTTGGTCGCGAAAATAATTATTGAGGCAAAACGGTCCGTGACCGCTCCGCGACGCGAGGGGATTTTCCCATTCTAAGGAACAGGTCTGCGATGCTGACCTGGTACCCTGATTCGCCTGACAATTTTCCTTCCTTTTTTTCCAGCCCCAATTTGCCTAAACTCGGTTCTTTTTCCCAAATTCTCTTTAGATTCAGATACCCAATAAATGTACCTAAGAACCTAAATCAAAACAACTCCATAATTTGATGTATTGATCTCAGAAACTTCTCAATCTCAACCCAATTCAAGAACGATATCAAATTCAAGAATACATATAAA